>OMKZ01021530.1:0-12330 GCA_900302535.1 Neoniphon sammara | reverse complement strand
AAATTCCAACAATGCCTATGTATTAGCCTGTTAGATTTTTTTTATTGATATTAGCTGCAGAAAAAAATTATTTATGGAAATGAATAGATATCTGTTTTTGCAAATTAACTCATCTATATATATATATATATATATATATATAATGTGTGAACTGTTTAAGGTCAGTAACAATCAAGCTTAATACTGAGCAATGTATTGTCTCATCTATAGCTGTGGGATTAATGATTACATTAACATAAAGGTAGGGGTTTATTGTGAGAGGTTGGGATGCCCAACTTGAACACTCTACTGTGAGCTACTGAAGCTTTCATAATGCAGTAGCTGAATTATGCTGATGGGTGTAGACATGTTCCAGGTGATTGATTGATTGATTGAGTGATTGATTTATTAATTCAGTTAGGGTACCATTTTCCTGTGCTAGGGTAATATTTTCCACGTTTCATCTGATGCAGAGAAGGCATAATTTGGTAGGTCTCGATGACGCAGAGGGAAACTTCATTGCACCATGTTTCAGTGCTCTACTTTCCACTGAGGCTGGATACACACAGTGAGCAGTACCGGTTAACAGTCCTGGGAGGCCTCAAGTTGTCATCTTAAACCCCTTCCCTCTGCCGACACTAGGCTCTTTTTCTTTCCTTAGATGTCAGTTCATTTGTGGAAGGAGCAAAAGAATAGATTCCCTAAGGAGTGAAGTCACAGTAACGCATGACAGTTTCCTCTGTCAGCTAGCGCTCTCATCCAGGCATTCTAGATGAAACT
This sequence comes from Neoniphon sammara, assembly GCA_900302535.1. Lineage (NCBI taxonomy): Eukaryota > Metazoa > Chordata > Actinopteri > Holocentriformes > Holocentridae > Neoniphon > Neoniphon sammara. Next base: position 11,571 of record OMKZ01021530.1, on the reverse strand, counting down.
CGAAACAAGGATGAAGCAAGCCTCATAGTACTGTAGTTGTTAAAACTGACTCCACATTCATGAAAGATTGGAAAATAGAGAAGTATATCATGATACACATTTGGGGCACAAATAGTATGTGCCAGCCCAGAATGTTAAAGATCAGCAATAAGATGAAACCCCATGTGGAAATTGGGATGTTCGAACAGCAATAGTAATAGGATAGAGCATAAAAAACATGTTTTTTAAAGAATAATATTGCAAATGGTTATATAACAATATACCTATGTAGGCTGCAAGTTGTATGCAAATTCTAAGTATGAAATTGAAAGTATGAACATGTATGAATTACAGCGTCAAGTGTTTGCAGAAAGCAGCAGCAGTAGTAGTAGCAGCAGAACATAATGAATTAATGAATAAAAATATTTATATAAGAATATTCAGAAAATTAAATATGCACACTATGAATTAAGAGAAAAAATATAAAAATTTTAAACATACAATTTCTAACAAAAATGGAAAATAAAACAAAGCAGCTACAAAGAGTTTTTAACTGGTCATGAAACAGTCTCATTTTAATACCGATGCCTCTCTATGACCTACGTAAGCAATCAAGACCATCAGAATATTGGCTATTTCTGTATAGGTATTCTAAATGCCTGCCACCGGGTCAGGACTCCCTGCGAAATCAGACGAAAATTTACAGCACGCAGACCGGAAGAGCCGATGTTTACATTACATGTAGCATTGTAGCATGAGGGAGTACAAAGATGTTATTAGGACGAGGGGAGGACATTTCTCTTTGTTTGAAAACGTTAAAAGTAAAATTAGACTTGTTGTCAGCTTCGTGACTCATTTAAGAAAAAGACGAGAGACAAAGAGAAAGAGAAAGAAAGAGGGTGATCGAGGGAGCTAGAGATTGAATGAAGAGAGTGAGCAGCGATGGCGAGAACAAAGCAGTTGAATCAGATAAATAAAACTTTATTTTCTGATTGTTTCATGGCAGTCACGTTCTAGCACAAATAAACATGTCCACACCTCCGCACAACCCTACAGGAAGGTGCTGCATTGCCAGATTTGGTGGTGAATGCAGCCTTACTTTGGTGAAATGGTGACTTTGAAATGGTGACTTTGGTGACTATGGGTCGCTAAAATCAACGCAAGATGAAAGTTCTTTGTAGCTACTTTAAAAAAAATCATGTGAAATTACATGTATGATATAGGCAAAAATGTGCTCATTTTCACATTAACAGATCTTCAAAGGGCCCTACTTGTCTCATATATAAAATGAAATAAAAAGCACACCTTAACAAATGCATTAAAAAAATATGTAGATAGATAGTTTTAGATGTGCGTATTACCAACTGTCCAACTTATCAAAAACTCTCGATGGAGGCATTATTATTATAAACATAAGGTGTACGTTCCATATAGTTTATAGAGGCAATAGTTTCAGCATCTCCTAGTTGGCCATTTGGGCGGGAAGCATTGTATAGTCTGATGGTTGCTGGCAATAAAGAGCACCTAAAGCACTCCATGCTGCACCTTGGGTGGATGAGTCAGGCTGAAGATGCTCTGTAGAGGCATAAGATCGTCATAGAGGAGGTGTGATTTGCTGTGTAGGACGGATTTCGGTTATTCCTCATCGTGCCTCCATGCAGTCCAGCCTCGGCCTTACAACAGAGCCAGTCTTGCCAGATCATCACCACACAGACCAATACAATGGTCACGACAGATAGACAAAATATGTAAAATAGTCTGTAGTAACCTAAAATATGTAAAATAGTCTGTAGTAATCTGTCGTATGCTGTCTGCTCTGCCCTCTCTTGCACAGTGCCTCTGAGTTATTAGTCCAGTCTGGTTTGTTGTTGATATCATCCCTGAGTAACTGGTGGGACTGCACCATCTCCACCTGCTCACCCTGCATGCTTACAGGTGTCATTGGCTTCTGGCTCTGCCACATACCAGTTACTTTGTGCTGCTGTGGAGCTGTCGATGTTTTTTCTTGCGCTAGCTGTCTCCTGTACTCCTCCTTGTTGCCCTAGCTGATGCTTTTGGGGTAAAGGGGTGTGTCTTTACCTGGAGTCCTTACGTTAAACCTGCTGAAACATAGGTTTAAGCAACTTGCTCTATACCATGTCCACTCTACCATTTGGTTTTGCTGTCCACAGCCAGCAATCTTTCTCATCCCACTCCACACCTCCTTCACACTGCTTTGCTGCATACAGATTGTTCTCAATCCTCTCACGGTAGGTGTTCTCCTTAATTCTCCTCCTCAGCTCCCTCTGGACAGATTTAACTTCCTCCCTATGGGTCCCCAGCCCGGAAAGCCCTTTCTACCCATTTAAAGGGATTTCATATTTTTATTTTGTATGCGGGGTTTGATGATTGCTGTTTTCCCAACTGTGTTTATTGGAGGAGTTGTGTCCACACAGCGATTAATCTATCATGCAGTGGGAGTGCCTCTCAGCGTCCTCTATGTTTGCCCTGCAGAGCAGGTTAGAATGCATGTTCTCACAACAGTCCTAAAATAAGATGAAGCCTCTATAGACTCTTGAGGCTGCACTTTCACTTTTTTTGGTTGCAGTGGGCTGCTGCTGGACAATGGGCACCTGCTTAGATACTCCATTTATCCCATTTGCCAAAGGGAGGAAAGGGTGGTGGAGCTGTATGTGCTCTGAAAATGTGCAGACACCAACTCCAGTGTCTTGTGCTCTTTTAGTTTTATGTTTTTCCATGTTGGGTGAAGTTTGTCACAGTGGAGGAGAGGGAAGCATGATGCAGTATTATGCTATATAGTGCACTTGTATTATAATGCCTGTATGCTATTCAAAGTGCTTGCAGTGACACTTCATGTTGTGTGGCAGACTCCTGATTGCAGTTTTTTGGTTTGAACTGGGTGAAGGATGCTTAAGGATGAGGCAGGCTGGTTTCTGCAAGCTGCAGCTGTAATTGGTGCTTTGAAGCTTTAAGTCCAATAACAACTCAGAGATGTACTGCAGTTCCCTCAGATTCTCTGAGATTACCAATGTCAGAATTAAACATGTACAGTACATGATGATGGTAATGTGATGTCATCATGTGAGGGTGCACGTTCTTGTCCACTGCCTGTTTGGCGGGTGGTCAGTCCACACTATTTTAAAAGATGAGTGCAATGTGACTCAGTCCTTTTTTATCCCACTCTGAGGGGATTAGAGGCAGCAGTAATGCCAGATTTTACAGTGGATATTAGGGCAGTGTTGTGTTTTTTTGTGTGTGATAGCAATGAAAGAGAGTGTGGGACAGGGAGCAATCTATGTAATGCCATCTAACATAAACTCATAAAATAAATTATAGTTTTTCTATCATGCCACCATTCTGTGGCCTGGCTCTTTTTCAACAGCAATTCTACCTACAATGCTTTGAATACTAACAGCACCTGCTATTACCACATTACAATCAGATGTATCCTCCTGCCACACGACATGGAACAGCAAACCAAAACATTTGGAAAATTTCATATTATTACAACCCTAGAGGACCCAATGAGTACAAACACTTCCGGATGTAATGCATGTAATCTAGTTAGCTGGTTCTCTGCCAGACTTGGATTCATAAACTACTCAGATTGGATTTTTCCTCATTAAGAGAGAGAAAGAGAACTAGGGGGAGGCTAAGGGAGACCAGAACAGAAGTTCTCAACCTTTTTTCATGCCAAGTACTCCGAAGATAGATAGTTGGCCAAGGATGACATTTTACCCTAGGAAACTCCATCTGAGAAGATTTTTTAATGAATTAAGCTAAATTTAGTACAGAAATAACTCTTAATTTGTGCAAGGGTGGATAGTATACATCCTGTCAGTGTTATACAAATGTAATAATAGTAATGATAATAATATGGATAAACAGAAACCTTTCTGAGGGCCATCCCAGGACCTTTAAGGGTACCTAGGCTCGAGTTTGAGAACCATTATATCACAAAAAGAAGATTCCATTTTTAATCATTGCAGCTTGGATTAAATACTCAAATGCCTTGAACAGTGCAGAAAGTAAGTCGGGCTAACCTATAAACTTTGTAGTATGAGGGGGTGGAGGGATAGGTGGGTGAAGGAGTGAGTGTGGGAGTGAACAGCACTTTCTTTTTGTCTTTTGCCCTTTTCTACTGTATACATATTTATTTTATTAATTTATTTTGGTGCGTGTCAGTATGTTTGCGTTCATCAAGCACAGAGGGTAGGGTGTCACCCAGTTGTTTTCAGTTGCTCGATGTAGTTGTTTACAATGTGGGAGTTGGAATTTTGTTTGTGCAAATAATCTGTTGGCCTTAATGTGGCTTATTGGGTGATTATAGGAATGCGTATAATCCTGTTATTGACAGCTGATATATTTTTGCACGGCAGCTGGTGATGTGTTTCCAGTGATTATTATTTTTTATTTATTTTTTTAATATGAGACTATATGAAATATTTGGGCATTATAAGTCATATATTAGCCAAAGATTGCAGCATTTGAGATGTTCCTTTTTTCATTTTCTCTCTGTCTTTAGTCTTGCTCAAGGTCACTGAACATTTGTGACTGAGAGCAAGAATCCTTTATGTTTCACATCTCTATGGATACAGCAGTGTGCTTGAGCAGTGAATATTGCACATAGTCTGTCCATGCGCACATTTTCTGCTTTTTAAAATCTCTGTCTCTCTCCTTCCATCTCTCACTCCCTGCCTGCAGCAACCAGCTCCACTAGATTAGAGGATCTGAGTTATTTGGACACCCAAAGGGTTGCTGGACAGAGGGGCTCTGTTCGCAAACACAACACAGCTGGTCGCACAAATGAAGACTCCAAAGGTAGTTTGTGGGGTGAAATCATTGAGCAAACATTGCATGGTGCAAAAATACCTGAAAACCTCCCTGGAACCTGTTGGTCAAATGTACAAGCTGACCTTACATTCAATTCCCTTATGTCACAGCCTAGATGTTCACCTTAACTCTCTTTCTTCACGCGATCTAGTGAGGTTGGTACCATTCAAGCAAGGTGACATCATGCTCAAGCCGCTGCTGTTCGAAGTCCCTGGCGTCACCGCGGAAACACCCTTCGTGGGCCGTGATTGGCTGTTTGTACGTCTGGAGGAGGTCCTGAGGAAAAGCAACAGCTGTGAGGGACGCGGCGCTGTCATCGTGGGTAACGCAGGCTCCGGCAAGACTGCCATCATCTGGCGGCTGGTGACACTCAGCTGCCACGGCATGCGCACCCCACAGGGAGGGCCCATCCCTCACAGCCCCAGCTCCTCCCCTAAATGTAAGACTCACATCCTTGTTCATTATAGTTTGTATCTTGCTTCTCTGGGAGGGTCAGTACAAGAACTTGTGAGCACATGCCAATATGCTATGGTTTAAATTCATGTATCCTCCTATATGATGTATGTTTAAATCTATGTAGGATATTGAAGGTATGAACACTTTGTGATAACGGGTTGGTATCTGGGTCACACTGTCTTCTTTCCAGTCGTCCCCTGTTGTTACTCTGCTGATTGCAATTGTGTAAGGGGACTGAAATTGTTGTCGTTTTTTTTTCTTTCATTCTTTTTTTGAGTGGCACTGGAACTGTTCTTTTCTCTGAAGAAAACGTTCAACAGCATCCCTTGCTATCAGCTGAGATTTGACGCTGTGAAAAAAAAAATAGGACAATGTCTTTTCAGTTGTGATTTTTGTAGTTGAAATTTATAACAAAATGTGACACACTTGGAGTTAGAGGATAAATCAGAGATGGACACAAATGCAGATTTTCTACATCACCTCCTCTTTGTTCTTTCCTGTAGTGTTGTAGTAAGTTCTGTTTGGTCTGTAGGCAAAAACAAATATGAGCATAAAATGCCAAATTTCAATTACATCCAAATGTCATTTTAAGTATTGTCAAAAATAGTGAATACCATGATATTTATCAGTATGATTGCACTCTTTATTTATATAAACTTTTTATTATTTGATCTAGATTTAAATCTGATCATTCTGTACTTGTGTAGCAAAATGGCGCCTTCCATGAAACATCCACTCAGGTGCCATCTATTATGGTTCTGCTTAACATCATATTAACTGGTCTTGTTTGAAAGAAGCACTAATTAATTGCGGTGATTTGAAAGTGTTTCTTCATAGACGTCACTCTTGACATTCCTGTGTTTACCCCAGAGACTTCATTTACCCACTGTAATTGGCAGCTTTGTGTTCGTTGTTGCATGCTCCATCCAGGTGGGGATAGGCAGGGAAAAGCAGCCTCCAACCAGCCTCCAGAGTCCGTTCCTGCCTGCAAAGATTCCCAGCCCAACCAGAGTGCTGTTCCAGGGACAGATGATACCGCAGCACAGAGGAGGGAGGCTGTCAAAAGCCTAGCTGCCAAGGTACAAAAACACACACATTGCAATGCTGTGTAACACTTGCTCTTTAGCTTGTTTCTGTGCAGGTTGCCAACAAACTGACAATAATTAAAGGGCAGGTGGAGAAACTGGACTTGCATGAAGGGAATGCCTCTAGATTTAGCTTCTCATAATGTTTGGGTACCCATGAATTTTTATGTTTGCATTTCTCTCATCAAAATTATGAATAACACAATATGGCATCATAAACAATAATGCAAGGAGCTGTGACAGCTGTGAGTGTTCATGTCTTGTGAAGCACTAAAAAGACTGATGAGGGAAGGTTATGACTAGAAAAATAAATTTAGCATACATGCATAAATAATGTTCTATTTTTTTTTGGAACTATTGCGTCCAACATTTCTGCGACACAGGATTTTAATGTCACAGCACTCCTCTCCCTCTTCAAGCTCATGCTGAACATGCTGCTGATTGCATCACATAGATGACATGGAAGGCTTCTAAATTTACTAACTTGGCCTCAATAACAGTTTCCATGGGAACTAGTCGGACTACTTGTGATAGATGTCGTTTGCTCAAAAGTAAAATCATCGATAACGTTGCATGTGCTCCTCTCATCTCGTGGTCTGAACTGGCACAGTTCTGAGCCACACGAGTGAGGAGCGAAGATTGTTGAAGATTTCTGTTGTTCTGCCATAATAGAATTACAGTTTACAGATTAGCTCGTAATCAGCTTCCAGCCAGACAATAATTGCAGTCATCTCCAAGTCGTCGGTTGTCTCGATGTTATCCTTTTGTTCTTTTGCGGTTTCTGTTCCTGCATTGAAAAGGAATCATTCTAATTAGCAGCAGTGAGTTTGACTTCTCAGGCTCATGCTCACCATTCACCTGACTGCCTCAATAAACTGACTAGTATTTACTGAGGGAATGTTTTTAGAGACACTCTGCACTCATATTTTACGCTGAATGAAGCTTCCATTGTTGAGTGTGGAAACTAGGTTATGACTCAGCTCCCTCTGTGATTGCTGTGAGTAGTCATCTTCGAGCCGCACGCATCTATACCTTTGTTTTATTTTATTGCCGCCTTCATTTTTTGTTATTGTCTGTGATGCTGCAGTAATCTCACACCTTGTTTTTCTTCATTTTTTTTCCCTCTTCCAGCACCTTGCCTTTTCATCGCCTGTTTTGAATTTTGTTTTTTGTCTCTCCCTTTCTCTCCTTAGGTGGTAGCCTACCATTTCTGTCAGGCTGACAACACCTACACCTGCCTGGTGCCTGAGTTTGTTCACAGTGTCGCCGCCCTGCTGTCCAGAGCGCCACAGCTCACCCCCTACAGGGAACTGCTGATCCAGGAGCCTCATTTACAGAACATACTCAGCCTGCGATCCTGCGTTCAAGACCCTATTTCTGCCTTCCGCAAGGGTATCCTAGAGCCCATCGCTGGCCTGCGCAAGGGTAATAAACTCTTCATCCACTGGCTCATGTGCTCATTCATGCACACGCACGTGCAAACTTTTAAGATAAATGTGATATTCAAATTTAAAGACCTTTTAAAGTTTAAAATAGTATCAGTTTCAAGGTGGAAAACTGTCTGCTCTCCTCACCCCGCAATTAGGGCGGCTGCTGCTATCTCCTGTGTGAAATAGCCCATTAATGGCTCCATGATGGGTCCATAGATTATTTTTTCCAGTTAAGGTCAATGATTTGAAACGCTGTAGAGTGTGAAACAGATGTTGGGTCATTTACATAGAGAAATGACGAGTGTTATATTTGCCCCAGTGAATCATCAGCATCCCACAGGGCTTCAAGGTCACAAAATACTCTGGAGAGGCTGTGAATGTTACAGGCACATTAGCCAGCTCAGTTTCTCATGATACAGTCAGTCAACTAGATTGATGTGTTATTATAGCCAGGGCCTCTACAGTCTGAGAAGAGGAGTGTTTGTCTACTCCATCTCTATTAAGTAGGTTAGAAAAAAATGGAGGGCCCTTGTGCCAGAGCATATGAGCCCTGACAGGCTTGCAGGGATGCACTGACAGCTTAGATGATGTGAAACATGATGGATATGTCCCTGTTTCTCCTGTTTCTATCTGATAAACAAATATGGCCTCTAGTTACTTTTAGCAGAATCAATATCAGAGAGGTCTGTGCTTTTTTTCAACATCGCATAGATAATTTGCTAGAAAAAAGAAATCCACTCATCTATATCTGTGAGAGGCTGAACATAAAACTCCCATTTGGATTCTGTTTCCACATTGGCTTCTTTTTGCCAGGCTAATCAAATATATCTGGGTTTATAATCTGTCTCCATCTCTTTCTCTCTGTCTCTCTTTCCCTCTCTCTCAACCTGTATCTCTGTACAGAGAGGAGGCTACCTGAAGAAGATTACATCATATTGGTTGACAGTCTAAATGAGGCCGAGTTTCACAAGCCAGACTACGGAGACACCATCGCCACTTTCATCACCAAGATCATGTCCAAATTTCCTGTCTGGCTCAAATTGGTTGTCACAGTCAGGACAGGCCTTTTGGTGAGACTATATCTACATTACAGCGTTGATGTCTAAACCACAGTAAAATTTTCTAAAGTCACGCCTTGTCTACCTTTAGCTAAATTCCCATCACCCCCCTTATCCCCCAGCACAAACATTGTAGTTGCGGTTCTTTAGCTTTAGTGCAACAGCTAGCATGGGTTTTGCCGCTGCACTTCTAGCTAGTCTGATCCAGGCTGCCTTGGCACTCACTTCCTCAATCCGGTTGGTAATCCCACTGAGCGGCGGACACATCTGTCTAACGCCAAGGCCAAGCCTCCAAATGCAGCCTGGATTATGCCCTGAATGGGTGGTAATACTGCTGGAATCCTGCCACCAGTCTGGAGTCTGACAGCCAGCCAGCCAACATAATAGGGTTGTTGTTATTGTTGGGAGATACACAAAAAACGTTTAGGGTCAATTTTTTATTTCAGTCAGGACTACTTGCACACATTTGATTTCATAAATCTCTGATGCCCATACATGGATTTCATAGGGAGTTAAATAATCCCCTTATAGAGCTTGAAAACCGATCTAAGCAGGTGTAGAAGGGGAGGAGCTGAGTTATTAGTTAAAGCAATAAATAGTAACTGCAATGGTGGGGCAGCAAGGGAAGCAACCTGTCAAGGTAAGCTCGTGCGTCATTTACAAGGGTTTGAATTTGGGAAGTGAGATAATGATTGGCTAATTCTGAAATGTGCACCAGTGAGAAAACCAGTTTACAGCACCTGAGTTTCCTGACTGAACTGCATTGCTCATTAATGTATTTAACGTCAGCAAGCATGTCAATTTTGCAAAAATATTTTAATATTTTATTTTGACTCATCAAGATATTAAAATTTGTTTGAGTTTGGTTATGTGTCTCTGCTTATGTGAGGCACCAGAGCAAATCTCCAGAGCAGATGACACAGACTTGACTGAGCTTAACAAACCCCATGGCAGAGTCACATGAGATACATATTATTAAACGAACATGACAATAGAAAGGAAACCGCATCAAGTGAACAAACATACATAGCCTAGTGAAATCCTAAATGCTAATACAGCAGGAAGCTGGGGAGGGAGGAGGTGTTTAACATGCGGGCTGTGGTGGAAGCAGGCAGCGACACGATGCTGAACAGGAGTGAGTGCCAAATCTGTGTATATGGATCACCTAGTTGTTCAGTGTCAGCTGTGGTCATATTGGATTGGAGGGTGTATGAAATATGAATAAACAACTTCTCTACCTGTCTGAACTATTGCAGTGCCCAGTAATTAAAAAACAAAGACTTTTGCTGCTTAATTTTAATCAAACCCCATCCTGCTCTACTCCCATTTCCTCAACTGCTTATTTTTCCTCCTTTCCACTTTTTTAACAACCTGGATATTTCACAGCAACAGCAAGATATCGTGAAAGGGTTAACTGCAGCACACTTCACAAGCCCGAATCATTTACTTGAAGCAGAGCTCAGATGTCATTTGTCTGTAACGAGAAACTGAATGTGCAATAACATGGATTTCTTTCATCAGCCGTGGCTGGTTTGTGTCGGTGGTGAGCAGTTGCTGGTGGTGAGCGAGGAGATGAAATGTGATTCTGAGAAAGGCCTGTGAGCAGTGCCGGCGCTTGAGTCATTGTCACACTCTTTACTGTATGCCATTGCTCTTTATGAGTCAGAGGTAAAAGCGTCTGAAGATGTGTGCTGATTTTTGTGTTTATAATTTTGTCCTTCATCAATGCAATAGAGACACCGAGCTCAGAATTCCTTACATATTAAAGCGTGTTTGTGCGATCTATTTTAACAACAAGCACAAATAATTCCTCTGTTTTCTTCTCTTCTAGGAAATCACCACTCTTCTTCCTTTCTCTGGCATCTCCTTGGACATCCTGCCAGACAGCAGCGATCTGGGAGCCGACCTCAGCGACTACATTCAGCACCGGGTCAACAGCAGCACAAAGGTCGCCGCTAATGTCACCACGCCGACAGGCTCCGCCCCCGACCAGCTGCTGCTCAGCAAGTTCAGCAGCCACCTTTCAACACGGAGCCACGGCTCCATCCTCTACCTTCAGCTGACCCTGGATCTGTTCCACAGGGGCCACCTGGACCTGAAAGGAGGAAACTACCTGGTGGTGCCAGTCTCCCTGGCAGAGGTCAGCCATGTAGAATTAAAGGCAGAGGTGGAAAGTAACAAAGTACATTTACTCAAGTACTGGGCCTCAGTACAGCTCTGAGGTAGTGGCACGTTACTTGAGTCTTTCCATATAGTAAGACTTTTACTCCACTACATTTCAGAGGGAAATACTGCACTTTTTACTCAACTACATAGGGAAATGACATCTGCAGTTAATTTGCAGAATAATGTTTTACATGCAAGGCATAAATGATGCCATAAATATGATGCACTGTTAGAGTTGAAACTAGCCAACAGTATATGGAGTAGTTACACCTTTAAGTTAACATTTAGTTCACATTAAAAATACTTCTTACAGGTTAATAATTTAACACTCTGAAAGGAAGGAATTCTTCAAATTGGCTATTTTTACTTACTTAAGTACATTTTACTGCTAACATTGCTGTACCTTTACCTAAATCAAATTTTGAATGCAGGACCTTTAATGGAGTATTTTTCCATTATGATACTGGTGTTTCTAACTAAGGGAAGGATTTGAGCACTTTTTCCACCACTGGTAATTTGTGTTTCAATAAGATATCAGTGTATTTTATGTAAATTTTGCACATT
>OMKZ01021527.1:0-29978 GCA_900302535.1 Neoniphon sammara | reverse complement strand
TTTTCTTTTTTGTTTTTTTCCTTTTTTTTTTTTTTTTTTTTTTCTTTTTTTTTTCCCTTTTTTTTTTTTTTTTTTTTTTTTTTTTAGGGGATAAAGAAGTGATGCTGGAGAAAATCCCTCAGCCCCTGATAACGGACAAAGGGAGGAGGTCGGTACGTATGAATAACGACCACGTACATATGAGATGTCAAAGAAGACGCAGTCCCCAAGAGTATTATAACTCTGCAAGACAACGCCACTGGAATTTTCACACCACAACACATGACAGTGTTGTAGCTGTTAGGAGACCAGAGGGAGTTGACAGAGCATTTCCACTCAAGCCTGTTCACCACAAAAGAGCTCCCACTGCCGGGACACAAGACTTTGATCCATATGAGTTACAAAAATTCTCTGGTTCAGCACATTGTAGAGGTCACGCAGAGGTCATTAGGACGGGGAAAAACTGCAACACTAGAGCTGTGGACGCTCCGTTATTGTCACAGGAGCAACTTTCAGATGGCATCAGAGAAGTCGCTGGATCCCAGTGGCTAAGAAAAGACTGGCACAGACTGCCCAGTGATGAACAACAGGTGGCCAGAGCAATCCATGAGAGGGAGCTCATACTGCACAAGAAGCTGCAGAGTCTTGAGGGAAAATTAAAGCAAAATATCCAGAGGCAGAGGAGTGCTGCTGTTGCAGGTGATGTAAAAAACAGCAAGAAGGAGAGGCGAGCAGAGCAGGAAAAGGGGCGGAGAGAAAGCAGGGTGTCACCACCTGAGCAGCAGAGGAGAGAACCAGTAAAAAGCAGAAAAACAGCCCGAGAGGACAAAAGACAGGAGGACATTAAAGAACGGAGAAAGAATCAAGATGCGCAGAAAAATGACAGAATGAGGAATGTACATGAAGAAGGCTGGAGCAGATGGGACAGAAGGGAAACTGAAATCATGCAGAAGCCTCAGTCGAAAAGAGATGGAGACAGAGGAACTCGGGATATCATATCTCATCAAAGGATGGAGAATGGAGAGCTGAACAGATGGAGGTGGAACAAAGTGAAAGAGAAAGAACAGAATAGAAGAAAAGCAGACAATGAAAGAGATAGTTGGATGGGGGGAGAAACAAGGATGAGATCACTGTCACAAGAAAAAGAGAAAGCAAAAGACAGAGAGCAAAATCAGATGTCTAAGGAGGACATAGACTGGACTAGGGAAAAGAGGTATAAGGAAATAACATCTAAGGACAGATATGGTTCAAAGGGTGAAGGAAGGGAACAAGACATACCGCAAAAGAGTCAACAGAAATCTGCTAGTAGACAGGAAGCGGAGAGCCACAGTGGCAAGGGAAGACGAACACATGGGGAAGCATCGCTCGCACCAGTTTCTGGTCCTTCTCAGTCCAGCAGGCTGCGACAGTCAGAGCTCATTGCTGGAGATGGTGCAGACACCAGCCCTGAGCTTCTTCCTTGCAAGATCTGCCACAGGAAGTTTTCAGCTGAGAGATTGGAGAAGCACTTCAAAATCTGTGAAAAGATGCAACAGTCCCAGCGCAAAGTCTTCAACTCCTACAGTCACAGGACCAAGGGAACATCCCTAGAGGCATTCTTGAAAACCCACACAAGAAGCAAGACTCCAGAAGTATGCGAATCATTTATCATTTTCTAATTTTCACATCTTTGAAGTGAGGAATTATTCAATAGATTAGTAATGTTTCTGATTTTTTATTCATATCATGGTATTTCTTTTGCAGACCAAGAACAACTGGAGGCACAACCATGAGGTCTTCATTAGGAATATGCGTCAGGGTCGTCTGCCAGGTAGAACCTCAGAGCCAAAACCATCCGTCCAAGCCAACCCTGACTATGTGACGTGCCCTCACTGCTCCAGACGGTTTGGTCCTGCACCAGCAGAGCGGCACATCCCCAAGTGCCAGCACATCAAAAGTCGTCCTCCACCACCTCGCTATCGTCAGTAAGAAGACATTATATCTGTTTTTGTTTTTTTTTGTAGGGCCAGTTCAAATTTTAAAAGATGTTTCATTTCATTACTTATCAGCATTTTGTTACATATATTTTTGGCCTCCCTTTGTGGTGTTTGTGAATATTTTTCTTTCTGTCAATAGGAGTTCCTAGGATTATTTGGGCAGTTTACAAATACAGCACCATTGTAGAGGCAAGCTCAACTTATCCTTTTATTAACCTTATCATTGACACCAATTATGTGTAGTTACAGTATATTTTATGCATACAGTATAGTTCCGCTTATATTTTGTCAAATATTGATTTGGCACACATATCAAAAGAAAGCTGTTTGTTTTATTTTTTTTTTTCATTTTTTTTTTTTTTTTACACAAAGCAAGAAACAACAGTGTGTCTTCATGAGTGAGCATTTAGACCACTGATACATCTCATTAATATTTGGTAAGCTGTTGACCAACAATAAGGCACATCTTTTAAATGCTGCCAACAAACTGTATAAAAACACCCAATTGAAGCAAAAGATTGTAATATTTCGGACATTTTTTTTGTTACAATAGAATAAGGCACATTAAGTGTCTTTTACATTGCATTCAATTTGGCCAGTGTTGTAGTTTGGTTTGACAGCTCACTGACCAAGAGACAAGAGCTTATACGGTAACTGTGACAAATAAAGTACTGTTTTAAAGTTTTTGGTTATCATGAGTATACTCAAACAACATAACCACGCAATGGTAAACAAATACACAAAATGCAAGACCTTTGCTTTCACAAATGATGCAAATGAAGGCAAAACAAATATTTCATGAACAAGAAGTACCAAAGACACATAAAATGGTTATAAAAGCATTATGAAAACAACAGTATTGCTGTAGGCTATATTATAAATGTCTTATGAGACACTGTGTTCTACATTCTAAGAAAACCGTTCAAGTGTTCATACGTGTCACAAAAGAGGTGTACTTATATTTGCTACACCAATAAAAATTCAAGAACCAATTAAGGCAGTAACAAAAAGTAACTTACTTGTTAAAATGAATCAGTAGTTCCGTGTTTCACACAAATGTCTTTTGCATTGCAAATATTGCAGTGCGACATGCAAGTTAAAAAGTAAATATTTGCATGGGTTAAGCATTTTTGTAATAGGTAATGTCTGATAAATAAAAAAAAGGTTTGAGAGTCTACGCTGTATCTAGCATTTTGCCTTTTTAGAGTATCAAACGAACTCAGAAAAAAATCAAAATAAAGCGATCTGAAAAATAATATTTTCACATTGGAGAATAGCATTGACATACGTCATGATCAATCTGGACATTACATCATCTGCACATTCCTCTCTGTAATAGCTAAAACAAATTAATGAAATCTCAAGCATTGAATATAGTAAATCTACACTTTGGATGCATCAGAAAAAGGTTTCCTCCCTATTTTCATAAGCTGTTACCTGTTCCAGGATAAATAGAAAAAAATGTATGAGGCATGGGACTAAAACCTCAGTGCAGACATCACTGAGATACCAATAATACCACCATAACATTGACTTAATATTCACATTGCAGAGTAACACTATGATCAGATTGTCTCTTGCAGGTGTCTAGGTCAGAAGCTTCATGTTGAATCCAGCCAACATTTCAGTTTGTGGAAAACTATAGCTAGATCACTGCACCCATGTGAACTGACGTGTCCATATGAATGTGTGCAAGGTATCATCTTACATATTCAAAATAATGTAGTCATGCAGTTAGCGCTATATCAAGCATGTGTAACGTAACACATCATAAGTGGGCATGAGGCCACCGGGTTAAGTAATTGGCAAGTACTGAACTCTACTAAGTCTCAACTCTAATACTTCTAAACATGTCAACTTTTTCCTCCACTGACCACATTCGAGTCTCCCACTAACCGGCTTGATTAATTTGATATGTGCTAAGAGCTTTGTCACTTCTCCCATAATCAGGACATCTACAGGTTTCAGCTCACACACTGGCTCCTGCAGATCTTCCCCCATGGTTTGTGAATCCGCCTCCTCTTCCTCCTCCATCCCCGAGCCTGCGATCAGAATGATGGTTTCCGTTCGTCTCACATCCTGCTTCTCTCAGCATTAGACGGTTAATTGCCGCCCAGAGCCTCTCATTCTCTTTCTGCTGGTCACTGACCTAAACACAACGAGAAAACACATTCTGCTTTCATTTATTCATGTGGATCAATGAAGGCACTGAGTTCGCCTTTGAGAAAAAAAAATCTCACCTGCTTCTCAAGCATCTGGATCTTGACCTCTTGATGAGTGACTGTCTCTCGCAGCTGCAAAATAAGGCACAATCAGTTAAGCCAGATACTGAGAAAATAGGGTGTATGTATTTGTTCATGATACATGTTTGAGTGCAGGTTTGATACCTGTGTGATCTCACTACTTGCTCTGCAGCATGAGGCTGATTCTCCTCTCCTATAGACTTCAGCCTCCTCCATCCCATTGACTTTATCACAGCCCATTCGTTTAGTCTGTGGAGACAAGCAGGGAAATAGTGGTTTTAACAGGCAGATAAACAAGACAGAACAATCTAGTCATTTCAAAACATTGAAACATAAAATACTACCATTCTGGAGGTTTAGAGTGAGCTTATCTTTTTAGTGACCATTATAAAAATGCCCTTTAAGCTACAAAGGAGTGAACACAAGCAATGTTGTCAAGAATAGTGTGAAATGTTCTGGGATATTACCGAGAGGCCTTTCTCGGTGGTAACCGCTGCTGCTGCAGCTTTCAGTTCCTGCAGCTCCTCATAAGGCAGAGTGACACTCTCTGAGTAAGCAGAGAGACGGTCAGGTGTGGAGGTTTCAGAGTCTGGCATGGGGATGAACTCTGCATCCTGAAGCTCCTGATGGGGAGATTCAATAAAGACAGTAAGATGTTACATCCTCATTATGTAAACTATGGTTTCCTTATTCCTTAATGCCTTTAACGTAACAAACCTTTCTAAGCCAGAGAGGACAGGAGCTGTCTCCGGTCTGGTTCTCCATTGACATCATTGGGGTCTCCATGAAATGCTCCTCGTTTTCAGCCTCCACTGTGCCACCAAGACCCCTGTCACGACACTCTGTCTCTGAACCTGGCTCTAGCTCAAGATCCACTGTAGATGTAGACGCCTCCTGGCCCAGCCCTAAAAGTAAAGACAAACAGTCACACACACATCAAGTGTAGACTAGGCCAAACACAACATCTTGCTTGTCAGGTAAAGATAAGCACACAAATCAGCACACAAATCAGTGACAAAAGAAAAGTATTTACCACTACCGATTGACAGTCCACTGCTGTTAGAGCGAATGGTCTTAGAGTTGAGGACTTTCTCTGCAAAGGAAAACAAAATTTAATTCATCAACAGACTCCTGGCTCTTCTGAGTGTTATACTGTAGAGGTGTCCGGTGGGGATGACTGACCCATTATGATAATGGTATGCCATGCACGGCAAGACAGGTCTGGCACATGGTGGAGAGAGCCGAAGATGGGCCTTGGCAAGGCAGGGCAAACTTCTGAGCCAAATCCCTTATCTGCCGGCATTCCAAGGCGACCGTTTCCTGCATTTCCCCATGCAAAGATATGATTGTCTGCAAGAATGGAGAAAAAATAAGTTGTACTGTTCCAAAGACAGTTCACCCTCAGGACCAAAACAGCTTTGGCAGACTTCTTCTTGGGGAGGAAACGTGTATTCTCCATCATCTCAAGCCAGATACTGACAAACAGCAAGGAAAATAATGATGACAAACACAGATCAGAAAATTAAAGGTAGGCACCATGAAATATCGCCTTGGGTCGATTGAAGTGAGGACCATTTAGACTTAATTGACAAAAAATGGTGAGCATGAAATTTGACAGTTGAGTCTACATGGTGTTCATTGTTCTCTGATTATTTACAGTATTTATCATAGTCAAATCAAAGTAATCAAAGTACCATCTAATATTTTAATTTGCATTTTCAGAAAACCACGTCATTGCCACAAAAGTGCCACGAGACAACTTGTTCTCACCCTCAGTGGCTGCAATGGTGAAGCCATCTCCACAGGACACTTTGTTCACTACCTTCCCCCCAAAAGGTCCCACAAGGACTTGGACACCCTGGTGTTTCTTGAAGTCCTTCACACCCAGCTGTCCATACTTGTTGCAACCAAAGGTGATCAGACGGCCACGTCCTGAAAAGTCAAAGATCATATAGAATGATGACTTGTCAAATTAGTGGCATTTTCAACTCACATGTCAAACATCAGGCTCTTTTGACAGTACCATCAATAGCAGCTGTATGGGTCTTCCCTGGAGCGATGACTTCGATCTTGAACCGGGATAGCTGCTTTACCAGGGTGAGTGTGGTGATGTATGGGATCCCCTGGTAGCCCTGGAAGACAAGAAAGCTTTCAAATATGCTTGCATGGTGAACAGTCAAGTCATGTAGCACCTCTAGTGTGGCCATGTACCTCTCCAGGGTGGTTTTTGAGGCCAGAGATTCCCTGGTTCAGACCCAGCTTGTTGAATTCATTGTTTCCACATGCCAAGACTTTCCCCATTTCTGTTAAGAAGAAGGTCCCATCACTACCACACGATACAGAGGAGATGGTGGCTCCTTTGGGGATCTCCACCTGGGAAATCCAGACAACAGGACGTCACAGTGTATTAGCTGCAAGTAGGAATATTTTCTCAGAGGTACTGCATTAAAGCATTCTTATGTTGTAACAGTCTGGTAATCTCTTGCCTTTTTTTCATAGACAGAAGGGCAGAGTGTACATGATTATGGTCATGGATATGCCAGTATAAAGAATGTAATCTTACTTGCATGGGAGAGGAAAAGTCATCTTCACATTCCAGGCCAAGTCGCCCTACAACAGGAAATCAGAGACAAATCAAAGAAGAAAACTTGAAGGGCAACTGACAGCGGGTCTGTTAGTTAAAAAAGGCCACTGTCTCCACCTGCTGGTTACAGTTAAAACAGCAAAAACAGAGTTTGGCAGAGGCCTAATGAAATCAGCTAAAATCAACATACAGCTACAATCCTGCTATGTACCATGCTCTCCACAGCCCCAGGAGTAGATTTCCCCACTGTGAGTCAGCACCACCACGTGGTTGTCTCCACAGGAAACCTGGCGGACGGGCCGCTCCTCGAAAAACTCCAGAAGCACTGGCTCCAGAACCTCCATGCCCAGCTCGCCCTCCACTCCGATGCAGCCGTAGTAGTCCGACCCAAACATGTACATCTGGTCCTCATCTGAAAAAGAAGCGGCAGCAGGCTCATTCAACAAGATTTATTTCAAAATTCTTATCTGAGGTTGCTCTGTATGTTTCCTTACTCACCGGTGACACAGGCAGTGAAGTCAGCCCCACATGCCACCTGTCGGATGGCCTTGCCCTGGAGACTCTCCACCTTCCTGGGCTGCCGGTACGAGGCCTGGTCTCCGTGGCCTAGCTGGCCCACCATCTTGGCCCCACCTTGGACATTCTGACATGAGAGATGAGAAAGTGTGTAGTAGCGAAAAACCACAACCACTGGCTGTGTCACTCTGGCTTCGGTAAATTATACACTACATTTGCTCTATCTGTCTTACAGCGATGGATTAATACTCACAGCCCAAGTGTACAGTTCTTTTTCCACTGTCACCACTGCAAAGTGACTCTCCCCTGCGCACACATGTTGGGCACTGCTGCCCCCTTTAAAAGTGTCCAATTTCTGAGGGGTGAACTTCCCACCGCCCCAGAAGTACGCCTCCCTGGAGCGTGTGGTCACCACAGCAACAGGGCTCTCTGTCACTGTACTTAGCCTAAAGCACAGGCAGGGCAACAAATCAGAGTCACATAGTATAAAATAGTTGAAGGATGAAATCAACAGGATTCTACAGAAGAGCATATGAAATATTTGCCAACAACTTACTTTGGTTTCTTCATTGCTGAATTCAGCAAGGCAACTTGTTCTTCGAGCTCCCTGAAAGAATAAGAGGTTGTGAATGAGAGCATGGATGTCTTGACCATATCTCTATTGCATTTAACATAATCCACAACATCTTTCATTCACTGAGTCATACAACACTTTATCTTTCTGCCTACTCACTGTCGGCGGCAGGAGATGATTGGCTGGTCCAGAATCTGGTCAGCTGTGGGCCTCTTTGCAGGATCCTGGGACATAAATAGATCACAAGCACCTTAAGCTCATATGCATCACATAGACTAGTTTGTGATATGTCACAGCTTATACAACAACATCGTCTCTGCCATCGAACCATTTGTTTCACAACTCTCTGAAACAGGACACTCTCTGAATCCACTCACTTGCTCGAGGCACTCATACACCAGCTTGATCAATGCAGAGGAATAAACATTTGCGTCTACTTCCACAGTCCAGTTGCCTTGGACTATTTTCACACACAGGTTCAGAGGGTTCTGGATGGACACAAATAGCACAGTGAATGCATTCTGTAAGAAAAACCAAAGTACTGATTAATGCACATAATTGAAATGAGCTGTACTGACCACTACTAACAAGCTAGCAAACCTACCGTTGCATCAAATGTTCTGGTAAGAGTTAAGACTTCAAAAATGACACAACCCATGGCCCAGATGTCTGACTTGAAGTTGTACTTCACTCCTTGGCACAGCTCAGGTGACATGTAATATGGTGTTCCCACACACTGGATTTACACAGAATAAAAAGAAAACAAGCTTTACACTTATTTCATGGTAAAGCAGATATAACATGCATGTTTTATGGCCTCAGCTGTGCCATACCATAGCAGTACAGAAACTCAAAATGAAGATCTGCAAAGTAAATTCACAGTCAGTAAACAGTTGCAGCTTCATATACTCTGTGAGCAGCTCTCCCATCTGGATACTCATCAGACAAGAATAGCACCGGCCAAGGTCGCAGCCGACAATTAGCTGCAACAGTCGCTGCTAACATTTCTGATGAGCGTTTTCATCACACTGTGTTTGAATGTCTGTAGTCACACTGAACTGCACTACAACTTTGCCTCGTTTACTAAATGTTATTGGGAATGGCGGAGAAACTATGCAGCTCTGTGATTTTTATTTTGATTACCTTTATAAACAATATTGTAATATCAGGAAACACTGTCCAGTGTCACTACAACATGTAATAACTGTGAAACTTCAAAGTAATACTTCACAGTACTAAATCAAAATGTTAGAGGACTGAAATGCAACGTTTCCATGTCAAATGTGGTTAAGGATATTGACAACAAATCACAACTTACAGTCTCAGCCATTGCAAACTGGGAATCGAGCTTCTTTGCAAGGCCATAATCACCCAACTTAATCAGGTTGGTCTTAGTCAGGAAAATGTTCAGCGTTTTGATATCTCTGCAAGAAAAGTGGCACAAAAAGGGTTACAGTTCTGACAAACTGGTCAGATATTTGCTCATATCAAAGCTGACAAAATGCAAAAACTTGACCTGAAAAACGCACCTGTGTAGGATGCCAGCTTTGTGAATGTGGGCCACCGCTGAGGCAATTTGGTAAAGGTACCATATAACCACCTAAGACAAAAATATTAACAGTATAGATCTAATGGAGTATAATGTTTTTGTTTGTGACAACTGCCCTGCACGGTTCCATACCTCTTCACTGAAAAGTTCCCCCTTCTGTTGGTTGATTTTATCATACAGATTCCCTCCTGTAATGATACAGCCAGGTAATATATTGTCACCGATGATCCGTGGATAATCTCAATGTAATCTTCAAAGTTGATGTATTCTCTTACCATTGCAATATTCCAGCTCAATAAGTAAGGTGTTCTTATCCATGAAGTGATTGAAGTACGCTATGATGTTGTTGTGCTCTAGGATGGAGAGGATGCTTATTTCGTTCATGACATCTCTGCGCTCCTTTTCGGACAGGCAGTTCAAATCCACTTCCTTCCATACCACCAGGGAGTTGTCCTGGGAAAGTCAGAGAGAAATTAATGCCAACATTATCCCACTCGCTAATACTATAGCAGTGCCCGAACAGGGGTCCGAGGACCCACCGGACTCCTTAAGGGGGTTACAAAGGGGTCCCAAGCAAACTGAGGACTTGTTACTGTTTCTTAATTCACTACAAGTTTGCACAATAACAAAGAATAGAGCTCCCCACTGTCACCTCCCTACAGGGCAGCTTGGCAATAAAAATCTTCTCTGGTAGGAGAGACCCTGGAATAAAACCTTCATCAGATGAATGTCTATAGTTCAAAGTGTATATGTATGGGAGGATGGCTTGACATGAAAATGTTTGCGAACCACTTCACTGCAGTATGTAAACCATTTTTTTCTTAGTAGAGAGGAAAGCAAGGCATGGGAATGTCATTTATCTTGCCCTCACTCAAGAATTTCTCACAAGGGTATGGAAACAGAGGAACAGTAAGCCACTTCACTTAGCCAGACACATAAGCAGGATGAGAGCATGGTGTAGCTGGATTATAAAACGCTATTTCTAATTTTGTTTTGACTATATAAGCATTGTTACACAGTGTACAGTAGTGGCTCTCAACCTCCACTCGCTGCAAGCCTTACTGTGCAAGAAAAATTTGCCCTGTAGCCCTGTACATAGAGTATGTTTTCCTTCTCTGCTTCGACAAAGGTGCTCTCTTCTTCAAGCTTGATTTACTTATTACACAGTAAGTGTTTGGTGCAAGAACACATTGTAACTTGTGTTTATTAAACAGGACACAGAGGGGATATGTATCTCACAAATGTGTTCATGGAAACACATGTAGGCCTACAAACACTTTTAAACTTTGTTATTACTATTTAAAATAACAAAAAGAAGCGAGCCTTTATGAAGAGACAGAAAAAAGAATCTATTTAACTTTTGGTACGTCTCATACATGAATTACAACTTAGCCAGAATCTTGTGCTGAACTGAAACCCACCTCCGTTCTCCTGTAAAGAGTTGCTTCACCAAACGCCCCCCTCCCGAGGATCCGGATAGGAATGTAATGCAACTTTTCTTCTTCGCCACTAAATGTGCCCGACGCTGATCGCCCGCTGGCCACGGACTCACTGCCCAAATCTGAATTTAGCGAGGCGAAATGCCTTTCATAGTCCTCCAGTGACATTTCTGTATAGCCACTTACTTCAGTGATGGTAATAACCCGAATAGGCCTGACGACAAATGTATCTGAAAGACTGCTACAAAAGCATAAACACGTTTATCATGTTACCTATCCCGACTAATAAGGCGCCTGGTCACTGTACGAGTAAAGCCCAATGCATCAAAGCCCCTTGTAAGGGAAATAAAACGTAGCAAAATGTGCAACTGTAATAGTTGCACCACTGTCAAGCCTGCCAGAGTAAAAAATTAGAGCGGCCAGCCAACTTTCAAATTTCCAAAATAAAAGGCTTTCGACACGCCTGTGTTGTGGTGTTTTTTTAAATAATAGTAATCGTTTTACACTGGAGGCAAAATAGCTGCACTTCCGGTCTTGCTTTGGCTAAATGTGCCTAGCTTGACACAGCAAACAGCTACAATGTAAGGAAATAGAAAGATGAGCGCTCGCGGTTAGGAAGTCGAAAGCAACGCGCACATTGTAAATAAATCCTAAACTGCCACAAAACTGTCATCTCACAACAGCAAGTACAGGTACTTGAATGATAACACGCAATTTAGCATAAATGTTCAGTTTTTCTAGACTTTCCTGCCCTCAGACTACATTAACAGAGCCACAACACAGCAAGTCCGCCGCAGTATACAGTGAGTCAAGGAGTCCATCTTTTCTATTTCCATGCGCACAAACCCGGAAACACTCAAATTACTAGGGCTCTGGACCTTTTTCCTCTACACCCGTGTTTTTTCTCCGCCAAGGACCCCATAACAGAGACACATCAGATAATAGACCCCCTGTTTGATAACATCTTTGTCCCAGGGTCCACCCTCTATAAAGATTTTTGTCAGTAAAAAGGATTTGTTGAGCATTTTATAACTATAGTCAGTGGGGAGTGAAACTTACTAAAACAATTTTCATATGTGCTTTCTTTAACTATACTGACTTCTGGTAGATGCAATCCTCACTTTGCAAAGGCAGAGGTTTCCAAAGTGGAGTCTGGGGACAACAAAGTGACCTTTAAGGGGTTATCGTCAGTACAAGGCACAGTCAGAGAATGGCTTTTGCTCACTGGTGTCACCAAAGGGGTTTTCAAACTTTTTCATGTTCCACACCCACAATCGATTTTCTTTAAGCCAGGGACCCCCATTTGAAATGATTCTTTCTGGGTCCCACTTTTAAAACCACAGTTTATTTGAGGCTTAAGTCTTAAAATTTCTTTCAAATAACATTTAGCACAACATATGATTGTAGAGGCCCACAGAATGAAGTTCATCTATTTAGGGGACCCTTATATGAAACAGTTTGGCTTTTAGGAACTTTCATTCTTATAATTGCTTAGGGTGTATTTTACTTTTAACAAGGGTATACAAGGGTTTTATTATGTTTTTTAGTTGTGTCATTGTATTTTTAGTATTATTACAGCAGGTAGCTACGGTGAAATTAAAAAAATGAAAAAAAAAAACTAAAATACTTAATCCACACAGAATAAATTCTCACTTTGAAGGCAGGTGGTAATGACTAATGACCCTTTCCCTTACACACACACAGACACACACACACACACACACACAGTTTTGTAATATTGACATTGCAGCCCTCAAACAGATAAAAGATCTGGTAAACATCCGTTGTGCACAATCTGGTTTATATCATACAAGGGAGGTTTCAATTTCTGAAAACCAAAAAGAACTTCCAGATATGACTTCAAGTGATGAAGACATCACAGGTCGACATACATTCCGCTATGATGCAAGAAATGCAGGTAGGTCGACATAATTTCTCATTTCTAAACAGCTCTTGTGGTATTGAAAACAAAACAAAAGTCCTCTCCATTAGACACCTTCATAATCTATCATCCACTGTGTCTTTTTGTTCAGGATATTTGTTCACAGGGATGAGTTGCTCCATTCCACACTATCGGTTGGTTATCCTGTGTCTAGGACTGCTGAACTCTATTCTGCTGTTAGCTGCAATTGTTATTGGGGTTTACTGTAAGTACCGTTATTCAGAGTACACTGCTGTACCTTCACTTTGATCGTCTACCTGTAGAGTCACCTTCAGTTACATTGTACTAACCAATAGGGCTGGTAATATGGTACTATATGAGTACTGTGATCTGACACTCGATCTCTTCTGAGATTTTGGATGTCAAAATATGGTGATATGGCCTAAGTGTTGTCTTTTTCTGGTTTTAAAAGCTGCATGTAATTTTCTTAACTTATTAGACTGCTATTTGTTAAAGATCATTTTTGATTTTAAATATATCGCCAAAACAAGTAACTCATTCACTGATCTATTGATGTTTATCAGGTTTACATAACTGTAACTCTGTTTCCCCTTTGGATAACATGCTAATGATGTGAACTGATAAAATACACCTACACCGAACAAATGTAATCATATATTTATGATTACAATGATTGATTCATCTATTTATCTCTGCTGCTCACAGGTGGTACAGCCGGTGGTACTTCCCAACAAAGTCATGGTTCAGAGGTCTTCACTGAGCTGAGGCAACTTCAGGCCATGCAGAGTGAGGCAATCAAAGCTAAGGAGGAGGCACAAAAAGCATTAGAGAAAGAGGCCAGCAGCCATCGGCAGCAGAAGCTGCAGTTAGATGTTCAGAATGCCCTTAATGACGACCTTCAAAGGCAGATTGAGAGCCTCCGAGCAAAGAAGGCAATGCTGCTGTCCAATAGCTCTGATATCCGTAAGACACTATTGCACTACTTTCACTTGACTTTGGATTAAATTCAAACAGCACATAAATCTGGAAATGTGTTTCTCTCATTGTCTTGTTACAGAGGGAAATTGTGGGCGTTGCCCACCAGGATGGTTTCTGTTGCGTTCATCCTGCTACTTCCATGCCAGCTCTGAATCCTTTTCCAAAAAGAACTGGTCAGACAGCAGAGCGGACTGTATTAGGCGTGGAGCCGACCTGGTTGTGATCAATAACTGGGGGGAACACGTGAGTTCAGTCTTCTGTAGCTGAAACACAGGAGAGGATTATATGTATACTGCAGCCTTTAAAAAAAACTCAAGAATGGAAGGAAAACGTAATTTTCAAGACAATAAGTTCAAAACAATATTGAACTGAAGTGCTCCAACAATCGCCCCACCAATGGCGTTAATGGAGTGAAGCTTTTTTCTTCACACCGAAATGTGTTGTCATAGTCTTTGACTGAAAGTACTTAAATACAAGGACATCATATTAAATATTTATCTTACCGTGCTGATTTTTAGTATACCTCTGAATAGTGATAATCACTGAGTTCTTGGGTTTTCAATTTTGGTAACACCTGCAATGCTAAGAGCTCATTGTTGTGGTGTTTTTGCAGTACAGTTCCCAGAGATCACTCCACAGTCAAACTGTGTGGTCAGGGCCTCTGTTGATGAAGTTTGTAGTTCTCTCACTGCCGGTCTTTTCTGCTCCTATTAACAAATCAGTTCTGCTGTTGTTGCTGGTTAAAAGGTA
This sequence comes from Neoniphon sammara, assembly GCA_900302535.1. Classification (NCBI taxonomy): domain Eukaryota; kingdom Metazoa; phylum Chordata; class Actinopteri; order Holocentriformes; family Holocentridae; genus Neoniphon; species Neoniphon sammara. The sequence continues at coordinate 15,487 of OMKZ01021527.1, read as the reverse complement.
AAAAGTACCATTTCCCGTGCAGCAGAGGATGCTTCCTGGGAAAGACCTACTGTACCTGACACTAGAACAGCAAACAACAGCTTCCAGGAACTGGGTGTAGGTTGAAACACTATTGTGTAATGCCAGCCGGGAACAGAGAGTAATAAAACAAGCATTTATATGAGATTGTCACAAATTATTACTTAAAAGTAAAGCTGCATTTGGCATTTTCACACATTGCCAACCTCAAACAGCACCAAGAGGCAACTGTTTGAATATTTAAGACTTCAACACCCAGAAGTAATGTAACATGACATCAGTCAACCGTGCACTTCTTCAACCTAATGTCTTCTTCTTAGTAGCTGGTGAGGTTGGAGGTGGTGAGGAGCTTTCTGTTGACAGTGCTGCTATTTAGGAAAGAGCTGAGTATTTTGCTGTTAATTTTTGATTTATCGGTGTACATTTTTGCTGAATGCAGCTTTAAAATGAACAACTTGTGTCCTTGTTTCCCCCCTCATGTTTACTTAGATAGCTCTGTTTGAGCACCTACCAAAAGTGAGTGCTTCCAGTCGGCCATGGTGGTCCTTAAAAGAAGGAATCTGGATTGGTCTTACAGATGTTCACACGGAGGGGACTTGGGTGTGGGTAAACAATGTGACTCAGGTGGATCCAGGGTAAGAGCTTTATGGGTTATGTTGCAATCTTGATGTGATAATCAGTATCAAAGGCTGGGATAAATCAGTTATGCCAAGGATAATTCTAAACCCCTGAGTAGATGTATGGTTTGGTATTCATCAATGTACATGCAAAACAAGTATATTTACATGAAGAGAGTGATGCTTTTATCTGTTTCCATTAGAGATTTAAAAAAAAACTATTTAAGGGATGCATTTCAGTTATTTTTGCTGAATAGAGGTTGGTGAATCAGATTAATTTGGCAGTTCCCTGTTAATGATCTCTGCTACTGCTTGAAGACTGATAGATCCAAATCAATAAGTGTGAACAAACACAAGAAAAAATTAAAAGTAAAGAAAAAGCTTTGTTTTAGGTTCTGGATAGATGGTGAGCCTAACAACCATGGACTGGAGGGTGAGAACTGCGCCGCAATTTTCAACAGGGGAAACCCAAGGAAGACCTGGTTTGATGGGAAGTGCAACACCCACGTCTATGAATGGTTATGTGAAAAGGAGCCCAATTAGCTCTGGAGGTCATGGCAGCATTTCCTACGTCTCCATGAGGAAGTTGCATACATAATGTCAGACATAATAAGAGGTCAATAACCTTGATATCATTTATTCTGTTTAGAAGTTAATTAGCTCCTCAATAAATGCAAACCATGTATGGAGAGAACACTGCCTCTTTAATTTATTGCGTACATGCTATCATAGAAAGTAGGGTTCAACCAATATGTGTTTTTAAATCCTCATGAAATGGAGTAACTTTCATTAGCCGGAGAGAAAAAAAAAACATGTATCTTTAATTGTAACCTCATGGCACATCAGTAGGCATGAATAACATTTCCAACAAATAAAGATATCACAATTTTTTTTCAATTCTGCTCCTGTGCCCTTCCCACCATGCCCATCAAATAAAACTGTTACTCTTCCCATCTGATTTATCACTTTCTGTTTCCACAGAAAATACATCAAATCAAGAAAGTAAGATGGCATTGCTTCATTCCAGTTTTTAAAGGGCAATACCAATGTTTTTAGACTTGTTAGCTTTATATTTTCAGTATCTTTAAATTTGAACATTTGAATACCAAAAATGTACGTCAGTGTTTCCCCCAGAATCATGTTCTTTGTAGTTTGGAAAAGCATCTGAAACAGCAGATACACCCTCATATAACAATAAAAATCTCTAGTATGAAATCCAAACTTTTAAAATTATTTCAGGATAATGGCTTCTTCGCACCCAAGTACATTTTTGTTTTGGGTTCATTTTGGGTGCTGTGATGGATGAAGTTCCAACTTACCGGACTATGAGAAGTAGTTTTCTGCTTCTGCAGCTCATTCAGTGTGGGAACCTGCAAACTTGGTCATATTAAAGTGCAAAGCAGATCATGAGGGGTATAGCATTACAGTGGGTCAGCAGAACTATTTAAAGACAGATACATGGATGGGAGGATCCCACATAGGACACACTGAAAAGGTACAAGATTAAACCTTGCTCAGGAACAAAAACATTCTGTTCCACAAATAAAGTGGAAGAATACACATACACACACAGGCACTCACATCCAGACACAGACACACACACATGCACACACACACACACTCAGCCTTATCATGGATATGAAAGAGCAGGCAAACAGATCAATGGGCACAACTTACAGCCAGCAGTGCAATGGAGAATTCACAGTCAAGTCCAGAACATGGGCAGAAAGTAAGATCTAAGGCAACGTTTTCTCCAGGTGATTTCAACAAAGATGGACATTCTCGCTCTCGCCGTCAACCGCTGCAACAAGGTATGACCTACTAGAGGATCAAATCTTCTACATTGTCTGACATTTCCTGCTTGTCTTACGCCGGTTTTACTCTCTCCTTTCTCCCTGGGACTGGCCCTGTATAAATGTACAAATGCGCTATTAGTGTTGTTAAGATGCAAATATTTAAAAAACATGAATGAAAAGCGTGGCTTAATATCAGGTCTAAGTCTGTTCTATTAAAAATTGTGTGCAAAAATTGAATGTTGTAGCTTTAAAATCATGTTGCTCATAAGCATCTGCATAGCTTCATGTATCTGCATGCCCTAAGATAAAAAGTCACCATCTGTCTTGCTCTGTATTTAAAGAGTTTGTGATTGAACAAACACAGGTGACATGTAATAATAGTCTGTTTCTTTTTTCCTTTGAACTACAATATCCATATAAGAATTCACATGAAGTACAACACATTTTCTCTGCTCACAGATGGAGGTGGGTCTGGCTGTTCACCCTACCGATTGGTTATACTGTGTCTGGGACTGCTGAACGCTGCTCTGCTGATAGCTGGAATTGTTATTGGGATTTACTGTGAGTACAGAAAACTGTTATTTCATTTGTGTCTTGTCTGGAATTATTTTTACTTTATATCATCAGGATTTTTTTGCACATATAACTGTTAAATCCCTTCAATACAGGATTTAATACAGGATTTAGTGTGCATGGAGTAGTATATGGAAGAAGATCTGAGTCAAAAACTTGAAGTTGGAATTTCACAACCTCATGTCAGTTGAAGCTTTTGTTATTGATTGATTGATTGATAGGTTATTTTAGGTGAATTATTCCTTTAATATATATTCAGTGGCCATTTCCTGTTCAATTTCACAGTGGCAGTCCATGGAGAAATCAAATATTATTAGAATTTTATAGCTTCAAATGACTTTCTATGTGTTATTTTGGCAGAATGCACTTTGCATAAAATTCTGTCATGAAAACCTCCAAAAAAAAGAGAGAGAGAAAAAAAGAAAAAGTACAAAAACTTATGATGGCACAATACCTTTTGGAGTGACTCTCTTTAGAAACAGAGTTATGAGATACACTTGACAAAAAAAGCTCTACTTGACACAGTTTCTATGTCCTCAGGCAGCCAAGTCGATGGCGGCTACAGTCATTTTCCCCATTCAGTCGTAACACCCCTCATCATGGAGGTGAACCATCTCCGAAGCAACCACAGCGATTTGATCAAAGCTCAAGAAGATGCCCGCAAAGCACTGGAGAGCGAGCTCGGTGTCCATATGAAAATAAAAATGGAGCTGGAGTGGCAGAAGACGGTCAATGACGGCCTTCAGATCCAGATTGAGACGCTACAAGCAGAGAAGACAAACCTGCTGTCCAATAAATCTGTCTTTGGTGAGACAGAATTATGTTATTGTTTGTAAATGCACTTTTTATTTAATCTAACTTAGAAAGAATGCTTCATTACATCTAATGTGATGAGACGTTTTACTTTTACTGCCATTCCACCAGAGGAAAGCTGTGGCCGCTGCCAACCAGGATGGATTATTCTGAGAACATCCTGTTATTTCTTTTCCAACCCGAACACTGACTCCCAGAAGAACTGGCCCGACAGCAGACAGGACTGCGTTAGCCGTGGGGCTGACCTGCTTGTGATCAATGACTGGGAGGAGCAGGTGGGTGAAACAAGAGAAAGGCAAAGGAAGGGAAAGGCTACAAACTCTGGGGAGCCTATTAATTGAAAATGATTCAAATGGGAATAATAAATCCTATAAATTAGTCAGTAAACAACTCCAACACAGTAATGCCTTGTATGATGCAATGGTTTCAATAAACCTGATGTAAACCTGTGTAAACGCCTTCTAATATTGAGTGTTTATGATCTTGTTTTCAAATATAGTATCACTCAGGATCAGAACAATGTCTTTCATGGTGTATTGCAAATCAGTGTAGCTTGGTTAAAAAGGTATTGAATGAATATGAAGATTAATGTTCACCATGTTCATCTCATATCAGAAGAAGCAAAAAGAACAGGATGACATCCTGTCAACATGACTTGTGTTTAAAGGAGAATTCTGGTTGTTTTAACCTGGATTTTATTATTCCAATACTGGTTTGACTGGGTCAGTGGAAACTGACCCAGTCAAACCCCAAAAGCACCCATACACACTCTTTTCACCATAGAAATCACATCCTCTGCAGTGAGGTGTCTACATAGAATCTCTGACTAAACATGGCCTGAAACCTGTGCACATTTAATAATAATAATAATAATAATAATAATAATCATTGGCATCATCATCATCATCATCATAAAGTTTATTTATGTAGCACCTTTCACACAGAAATCCAGCTCAAAATACTTTACAACAAGGAGATTAGAAGCACCACGTGCTTCATATGACGAAATGAAATGAAAATAAAAACATGTTTAGAACATTAATGCAATAGAAATAAAAAATGATAACAGTAAAAAGAATTAAAGAAAAGGTTAGAAGAATAGAATACATATATGCATAAAATCAAGTAAAATACACTAATAAGAAGAATAAGAATAGCAGTAATAAATTAAGTTAGAGTATAGAGCTTAAAATGTCAGTGGTGTGGGTTTAATTATTAGATACAGTATGTTATTTGAACTAATGTAAACCTGTTAGCAAGTAGAAATTTCAAGTGCTTTGATGCTGCATTCAGTTACATGATTAGAAGCATTTTAGCAATTGCTTAGTGCAAAACCACCTGTAAAAAAAGTGATGTGATTTTGATCAAACAGTCCAAATTTTAATTTAATGGTGTCTGCATTAAACATTTATAGTCAAGGAAAATTTGAATTTGAGAGTCTCTAGAAGAGCCATTTAACTTACCAACCTCTGTGTTTGCTTCCATAGCAACTTCTGACTGACAGCTATCGAAGAGTGTCAACCAGTGGAATTTGGTGGAAGAACGGATACTGGATGGGCCTCACTGACATCGAGAGAGAGGGGACGTGGGTTTGGGTTAATAATGTGACCCAGCAGGCACCACTGTAAGAGCTGCAGTATCTCACAGATACATTTATTCATAACATTGATTATCAATTACTATTAATAACCTGTATATTGGTGTTTAGTGCATGCATTTAATGAGAGTATGTGTCAACTACATTATTATCTGAATGATTTTGTCTCATCCAAGGTACTGGATAGATGGAGAACCTAATAACCACGGAGACCAGGGGGAGAACTGTGCTGCTTTTTACTCCAGAGGTGATCCCCACAGCACGTGGTATGACGGGAAATGCCACCACCATCAATATAACTGGATATGTGAGATGAAACCACAAGCGGGAATTACAAACATATAAAATCTTGGAAAATTAAATTGTGTTTGTATATACAGTAGTCTTTACACTTGTCTTTAAATAAACTAAATAAGTTAAAAAAATATCTTGTTGCTGAGCTTTTTTAGCTACCTGTGTCACCGCATCTTTGTAATAAATTGTATTCAAGGCAGCAGTGCCAAATCCTCCTGCAGGAACCTTTCAAAATAATCCAAGTACATTTTCTTTATATTTTGGGAGAGAATTGCTATAAAATAGGTATGAAAAGATCATACATGAGTGAAATTTGAGAAGCCTTAGAGAATACACATTCTCTCTCACATACACATACATAAAGCAGGGTGGGATTATTTAATCTGTAATTAAACACATTTTGAAAATAACTCTCCATACCCAATTTCCTAGCAAGGGCAAGCTCAAACTGGCTGATTCAACTGACTGCTGTATTGTAACAGGTGTACAGCGATTTGACTAAACAGACTAGAAAAATGAATAGTTTGAAGCAATTTCCATAAAGTTCTTTGTTTTAATCATTGGTTGGTAAATGAGCCTAAACTGGAAGTTTACCATGGCCACTGTGCTGTTATTGCTTGCACATAGAAATTCATGGATGAAATGTTGAGGGAAAAAAAAAAAACTTTTCAGTATGAACTTAAGTTTGATGCAAATGTGAACTGAGAGGAAAGGTGACCAGTGGATCACAATCACAATAGTCATTTTTTTGACATCAATTCCAGCATCCAAAATAAAAGTCCCCTCAGTACTCTGAAATGCGCTTCTTCTGTCTGTCTCCTGTCTCCAACAGGTAGAAGTCATAGAAGTCAGCATTTAAGTGAGAAATTAATACGCTGAAATAATTAGAGCAAAAAAATCAAAGAGCACTCAGACCAACTGAGCATACAATTAACATCACCTTAGAAAACATAATATATTTGTGGTGAATCCAACATGACAGAAAAACGTTTATACTGAAGAAAGAGGGAAAGTCAATTATTTGTTACATCCACCAAGGGAATTATATCTTTTTTTTCTGTTTGTCTGCCTGTCAGCAAAATAATTCAAAAACTGATAAATTAGTGACAAAGTGCACATTTTATGAGATGAAATGTGAAGCATATTTCATACCTAAAGTTTGGCTGTTTGAAAAAGATGAAGTAATGAGAAAACAACACTATAGTCTACAAGTGGCCTTCACCCTCTGTAAATGTTTAACAAATGAACTTGACTTGTGCTTTGTAATGTAACACACGTATTTGTAATTTGTGCACAGTGCTCTCTCTCTCTCTCTCTCTCTCTCTCTCTCTCTCTCTCACACACACACACACACACACACACACACACACGCACACACACAAACCTCTCTTTAGCAATTTAATTTTGCAAGTGTTGACACAGGGCAATGTCCTGACAAATCATCCCTCCGGTGCACTCATATGACTGCTCTCATCTGAACAGTCAACATGGGGGACAGCAATTTTGAGGGTTCGTACAATCAACTGGTTTCTCGAGAGGATTCCACCACAGAGCACTCTTTCTATTCTAACCAAGGCCGACAACAAGGTACAGTGGGTGAAAAACTTTGAAATATGATTACATGAACAAGAACTCGGTGCCATTTCTCTGAAATTGCTACCAGATTCTAGAGTGGTAATGAAAAAATGTTCAGATAATTCCCTTGCCTTAAACCAATGTAAATATGTACGTTTGTTGTTTTCTCCAATGTCATTAAAACATTTACATGACTTTAATAATTAGTCTGTGTTTTAAATTCACTATGTTGCTTGGTGCACTCTGGTGGCTGCCAAATAAGAATAATAATATTAAAAAAAAAAAAAAAATCACTATCTAGCTTAATTACTTTTTAGCACAACATCAAAAGTAGAACATCTCTGGATAATGATTATTTCTATAACATTGTAATAACATAATTTTGACAGTTTCCAGCTTTGCTCTGATCCTTTCCCACTCTGTCTAGTGTCCATGTCCATGATGAGACATGGACCCAGTGAGAGACAATACAGACTGGCTGCAGTGGTCCTGGGGCTGCTTGCTGTTCTTCTTTTAGCAGTCGACATCGGCCTGGGAGTTTACTGTAAGTCAGTGCTAAGACAAAAAGTGCTCCCTAGAATTACTGGCAACTTTGATCAAAGTATAGAAAGGCGATATGAATTAGAAAGTTTACCTCTTTTTTCAATTTAATACTTTAGTTGAATTCATTGCATTCAATGCAAGATTCAAATGGATAAATGGAGTCAGATTATTGATCTGTGAGCAAAAAATGTCTGCTTCATTATATACTTATTTTATGGACTTTTTCATTACATCTGCGATCATCAATATGTGTCACTATTTTTAAGCTCATCTATACACCTTTAAGTCTACCTCTGTATATGTTCCACAGCATGTCAATATTCATGACTTAGGTTCAAGAGCTTCACTACAGTACCACAGTAACATTGTATGTCTTTACTTTGTACAGATAGCAAACTTACAGATGGGAGATTTCCGTTTAATGGTATAACACGCATGACCAATGAGCTGACAAAACTCCAAGACAATTACAAGGCTACAAAGGACGCCGTGGTTGAGGCCAAGAAGCAGTTGGCAAAAGAGATCAGTGAGCAGGAGCTGAGCAAGTGGCAAATTGATCACCAGAAGAGAAGAAGCAATGACTATAAAGTGCAGATTGACAAAATTCAGAGGGATATTGCATCGCTGCAATCCGAGATCCCAATGATGAGTGAGACCTTTTCCACTGTAACTGTTTTATCAAAAGTTACTAATGCATACACATGACAATCCAACCAATAACACGTTACCTCTGTTTTTGTATTTCTACATGTTTGTATCAACCAGTTTCCACTTCATTTTGCAACAGGGGATGGCTGCAGACACTGTTTACCAGGATGGATTTTTATGAACTCAAAGTGTTACTACTTCCCTTTCTCTGAAAGTATCACACGTAGATCATGGCAAGAGGCTAGAGATAACTGCAAGAGGCAAGGAGGTGATTTGGCAGTCATAGACAGCACAGAAAAACAGGTAGGAACAGTAAACATTATTATTTCTATTGGAATAAATCCAATCCAGTTTGTACATATCTTTATTATTATTCATCATATTTTATTTCTTTGAGTAAAAGTGGTCATTGTCACTCTAACTTATATATGTTTATATTTCTGTGTTTTTTCAGTTGGCAATAAGTAAGTTGCTAAATAATCGCGGACTCACAGGACCCATAGTCCACAGTGGCTTCTGGATTGGGCTTAAAGATGAGCAGGAGGAAGGGACATGGAGGTGGCTGGATGGAACAAGACTGGTTGAGGGGTAAGAGTTCAACACTGTACACATTGCATTTAATGTCGTGATCGTAGGAGCCATCGCCAGACATCCTGCTCTAGTGCAGGTTTCTGACGCTTCTGTGTTTGGAGATGGAAGAGGATGTAAAATGCATGAAGACTCATTATCAGTAGAAGTCACTCAGTGAAAGTTCTCATTTAGATGCTTTTTACACTATGTAGATAAAACATCTCCTGCACACTAATCACACACCCAATTATTACTGGGCGCGATGATGGTATCCTTCAGGATTTTATTTCCAGGAAGAGGTTTAATCTAATCATGCCTAAGAGGGTTTAACAAAATCCAATTAGTCTTAAAAACAAAAGATTCTACGTGATCACGCTCTTGATGCTATGCACTTTGCCCGTGATGAGAGCGATATCCTCCTGGATGACAATATCCCATTAACAAGACACAAATAATTTATGGAAAATTTTGAAATCTGAGAGGGCATTTCTCCACTGCCATGGAACTAGGGGGACCAGATGACTCATAATAGATGAGTGGATGAAGAGGACATAGGGAAAATACCCCACAGTATTAGAGGGGCTCGATTACTGAAGGAAACCTTATTACACAACAATATGAGGTACTGCTACCGTGCTATGCCATGATATGCAGACAGATCTGAAAGCCCACTTTTGAACATTAATATTACTTAATTATTATCGTAAATATTTCAAGACCCATTAAGTTAAGGATGCATTTGAAACTTTGTAGTTGTGGCTATCAATTAGACTGGCTGCACAAATTTGTTACACTTTTTTCTGGTCATTTGAAGTCCATAATAATGATTTGTAATGGGAAAGAGATGCATAATACAGATATTTAGTCTACAAACTAACCTCTGCCTTGCTACAGGTACTGGAATGACGGAGAACCCAATAACTCTGGGTTTAGTGAGGACTGTGCAGCTGCGTATCCCAGAGAAAACCCCTTCAAGTCCTGGAACGATGCCCCGTGCACACATAGCCTCAAGTGGATTTGTGAAATGCCACAACTGTCTATTAGTTAATGCTGCAATTTTATCACATTTGGATTCACTTTGCACTGTCAGAATGAAGAATTAACGCTGCCTTAGAGACTTTTTGACATATTAAGAATTGTCTTTTTATTGTCATGTCATTATTTGTCGAGACTACAAAATGGCAAGGATTGCAATACCAAAAAATACATCTGACATCATGAAATTAACTATAAAAAGATGTGTCAGTCAGTTCACTATAATAAATATATTCTATACCATATCAATATTTTACTATGTACATATTACTATTATACAAATCTGTATACATACCATTTAGTAAAAGCTGAAACTAATGTCAGCACCCAAAAATCATTACAAGCAGTAAGTCCAAAGTCCTACTCGCACCAAAATGATTTTTTTGTTTTGTTTTGTTCTGTTGGTGGTGGTGTTTTCTGGTACATGTGACTAAGCTGATGACACATTAGAATTCTGTGTCTTCAACATGAGGTTGTTCTGTTTGATAAAATTCACTTATTTAGTGATCGTCTGTGTCTGAGTACTGTACCAAAATTTCAGAACTGTCACAATCTTATCCTCTGATGTCTTACGCCTGCTGCTGCTGTGTAATGTCTGATATCTCTGACAGTTACATCAGTCACACCACACCTTCCTTCCTGATCGTACAGGTCAGAGGATCACAGCAACGCAAAGTGCTGCCGAAGTTCTTTGAGGAGCTGCTGGGTGTCGACATGCTCTGGAAAGGCATCCTCAGACTTCTGTGCAGCCGTGTAGCTGCTCTGAAGATCTCCAATCTGGACACAGACAAAAACAAACAGATCAGAAAATTGACACAACAGTTAGGATTTGCACGGGTCAGATGTTCCTATGAATGGAGTAGTCATTTATTACCTTTTCAGAAAGAGTAGAGAGGTTGAAGTGTGGCTCATACATGTGAGGAGCCAGTGATGCAGCAGTTTGCAAGAAGGCTTTAGACTGTATCGAACAAAAGACGGACAATCATTCATACTGTGTCAATAGTATAATATATTTTTAGACTTGAATTTAATAAGCTGTATTGTGTAATCCTAGCACCTCTAAAAAGACAGGGATATAATCTCACACTTCATCTTGAATCAGTGTCTTTAAAGCTAAATACATGAAAATATTTTTCACCTGTTCAACACGACCTTTGCGCAGCTCAAGCACAGCCAGGTTGTTGTAGGCCTCAGCGTGGTCATTATTAAAACCCAAAGCCAGTTTAAAACACTGATAGGCCAGTGTCAAGTCCCCTATGCCCTGTAAACACAGAAAAAATGCCCTTTGTACTGAGTGATGTGTTCCATTCTATTTGTTTTACTGGAAACCATGTAAAGAGGTGGAACTTACTATAAAGTGTATCAAATGTTAGCAGTATTTTCTGGTATTCCCACAGTAACTCACCACAGCCACATGTCCTATGTTGTACCAGACATCAGCCTGCTCTTCGTCATTGGCCACCAGGGCCAGAGCCCTCTCAAATGAGGACAGCGTCATGTCGTACTGCTGGGCATAGAAGCAGCACAGACCCAGGTTGTTGTACAGCTGGCAGTTATAGACTCCCATCTGGAGCAGCCGTCTAGGAAAGGGGAAAAGATTTTGCATGTCTCCTCCACAGATAGCCTTTAACTTGTCAGACTTGATACTTATGTCATATTTCTGACCTATAGAAGCGCAGGGCGATCTCAGGCTGATCGGTGTAGAAGTGATTGCTGCCGATACAGGCAATAGCCTCCACATGAGTGTTGTCCTGCTTCAGGACATCTTTGTAGTACTCTGTGGCCGAGGTAATGTTGTTCATCTCCTGTGAAAAGCATCACATTATAGATAGCAAATCTATCTGCCTATTGCATGATGGCAGGTGTATTTTGGCAGGTGTAAGAAGAATCTATAGTATTGATGATGAAGGTGACATGCCTCATGTATGCGAGCAATTCCAGTTAGAAGAGTGACTTCGCCTGGAAAGTGGTCTAGGCCTTGTTTGAAGAGGTTCAGCGCTGTTATTGGTTGATCCATGCGCTGATACACCTTGCCAATTGGAAAACAGACACAAGTTTATCCATTCAGTATCACTCAGCACCATGTCTTGCTTATTTAGAGTTTTTTTGTACTCTGCAACAACTTTGTAGTACCTTAGCAAGGTAAAGATATGTATCCACCACCTCTTGGTGATTGAGAGCTGATCGAAACTGCTTTTCTGCTTCTCGGTATAAACCAAGTCTGCAAATGTCAGAGACAATTACCATTATGCGATTAATAAAAATGCAACTGTTTTGCATTTGGCATTTTATTATTACACCACAAAAGTTAAAACTAAACAATTTAGAGGTTTGGAATACTCACCTGTAGTAGCATTTCCCCAGCTGGACCTTCCACCACCAGTCTTTGAACTGTGCATGCTCAGTAGCTTGAGCAGCCAAATCTAAAGCCTGGACACAAAACATAGTTTGTGGAAAACTGTCAACAATCCTGCAATGTCAGCTGTAACTGTTAGTGTAAATATATGCAAAATCACCAATACCTCTTATTATAGTCACTTACATTTTTCACATCATTTTCATGATGGAAGATGTACTCAAACAATGTCTGAGGAGAGAAATGACAGGTTACTCAACTCACATAAAAAAGAAAAAATATGGACAGAGTATTCCCATGAAATTGTTTCTTTTTTTCTTTCCCCCAAAGTCACAGTCTCAGTCTTACCTTGGATAAATTGGGCTTTTGGGAGTACTTGGCTAAATTTAGTCTTGATAAATTTATAAATGGTCCATCTGGATTGGTTAACATGGAGGCCTGGGAAAACAGTAAAACAAAATGCTTTTCACATGCATATGTTTAAACATAAAGCTTCTAACATCCAGCAACTGCCTGAATATACAGTATATCTATTACAAATAATGTATAGTACTTCTTTAAATTTACAAAGTGCTTCACAGTTAGGAAAGTACAAAGTTTATAACTCAAAACAATTAACAATACATTAAAAAATATATATATACTGGCCCACTAATATAAATAATCTTTTAAGTAAAATATTGGCATAGAAACAGTGTTATTATTTATAATAAAAATGATGTCAAGAAATAAAATGGGACACAATTATCAGAGTTGCAACCACAGTATAAAATCAAATTTATAATATAAGAGACTGCTTTTGTGACCCAGATCTCATTAGGCAAGTGCTGCATTTCCAAAGTCTAGGAGCTCTAAAAGGTAAAAGTACAATCAACTTTCACAAGCAGCTTCTCCACAACTTGCACACTGAAGAAATTTCAGTCATATTTACTCACTGTTCCCAGACGGACAAATCTCCCAGAAGCACTAGTGACAGGACGGGCAGTACTTGCAGTGCGGGGGGTCTTGATGGCTTGCTCCATCGTTCCAGGTCTCCCTGACTGAGTGCTGGGTCTTACAAATCCTGTTATTGGACGCCCTGACTGGGTCATAGGCCTAACATTCAGAGGAAAAACACAGCTCAGATCAAGTGTCTCTTTTTAATTCTTTGCCTTTTTTCCCTGAAAATGTAATCAATGGCACATCTAAAAGGCCTTTGTGTCATCTATCATACAGTACCTGACAGCCGGTGTGGGACCACCACCATGACTTGTCCCAGGGAGTCTCAGTGATGTTCCAGGGCCTGGAAGAGAGCCAAGTCTTAACAGTTGCAAGAAATTTTATATTACTACAACTTCTAAAAGACTCAAGTAACAATGTGCATAATTTGTTTGATATTGAAGCACTGAGAGAGTCCACACTTACGTGCAACCTGAGCAATAGAGCTCTCATCCAGCATCATCTCAGCAATCCCCTCCTGGTCTACCTCAACTTCATCTATGTATACCATCTCTGTCAGGGCACGGGTTTTCAAACTCCATGCAGCCTATGAGACACACAGACAGAGAGACAGACGGACAGACAGACAGACACACGCGCGCACACACACACACGCACGCACTTCAGATCATATAAATGCCTTGAAAGGGCAACTCTTGAGTATACACTGAACTACCCAAGGATGAAAAGAGACAACAGAGGCAGTCATGGTTACCTCTGAGATAAGCAAGGAGGAGTCAGCGTCCTTAAGACAGCATCATGAGTGAGTTAGTGGAAGAAAAGAGGACAGTTGAGGACAGGTTTGAATACATGAGGCAAAATAAAGATGAAAGGAAGACATGAGGTCAAGAAAAACAACGGGAAAATGCAAGAAATGTAAATGAGTGGCAGGGACTATGTAAATGAGTGGCCACCAACAATCCCCCAGCTAGGGAGATTGATGGTGATTCAGAGGAGGTCAAGCAAATGTAAGACTATCTAATTCAAACTGCTAGATTCACTGCTATACAAAACTAAAAGGACTAACACTTAGACTAAAAGGGATTACGCATTCCTTCTTCGCCTATGCTTAGCAGGCTACCAGGCTGTCCTCGGGATAATCGTTAGCATGCTAGGCTATCACGGCTAACTACACAGCAGTACCTGGTCGTACGGGCTGTCCTCTAATATTTTTGAACAGATATCAGAGCATTGCTGGAACTTTCGCCTCCTGAAATAGCTCCATGCCAGAAACAAAGGGTCCATTGTTACTTCCATTGCTTTAGTCGAAAAAATTAACTGTGCAGTGAGAGAAGTTGGTTAGCAAGCTAGCACTAGCTCTTTAGCGAAGGGATGACGGCGTAAACGAAGCTTCCTCTGTTGCCTAGCGACAGGTAGAGGGGCGGTTCTTCACTGCCGTGCTTTTTCCTGTTTAAAAATAAAATAAAATAGGCCAATATAAAATAAAAGTAACGGTATAAAATACAAGATGAAGATTAATTTAAATAGATGGGAGATTGTTTCATCTAAAATAAGTGAATAGAGTAACTTTGAAGGTCACAAAAGCTTACACAAACAACACGATGGAATCTTTGTTCTAAACTCGGGTAAGAACGTCTTACCGACATAATTTATGCTATTTTCATAACTTTATCAGGGACAAAAATATCCAGTGCAGTTTCCGTGAAAATTCCATGCTATTACTCTATGTCACAAGAAAATTCTCATTAGGTTTTGGAAATTTAAGATGATCAATGTACATCAAGGACATTCGCTACCATCTATGCCAAACAATAGAAATTGAATAGTTTACTTTGGTCATATGTTTGAACACCTATCACCAATAGAATAAAATAGCTTTTAATTTAATAGCCTAGTTGTCAAATCACTTCAAAATTCTTTGTTTAAATAGGTCTGGCTTCGTTATTCGTCCTTACAGTGGCATGTGTAACAGAGTTGGAAATTTTACTTTAGATCCTTGGAAAGTGTAGTTTTACTGTAAAATAGTCTAACACACATGTACCCAATGAATCGGTTTGTAAACAAGGTCAGACAGACCAGGGAGGCGTTTGGATAATTAAGTCATAAAAGCAGC
>OMKZ01021526.1:33195-44397 GCA_900302535.1 Neoniphon sammara | reverse complement strand
CTGACCTACCTTTAGTGCGTTCTTGCCAACAGCAATTAGTGTATGCCTGGCAGCAACCTGAGACATTAACCAAGAATCAGATTTGTTCCAGTGATCAGCCCAAGCACAGCTCGAAAATGGTGAGAACATGGTTTTAGGTGCTTTGATGGCAGTGCCAATCTGTAAAATGCCACAGGTTACGAGCAGAAAGCAAGCGCTAAAACGAGGGGCTGCCAACTCTTAAAGGCCACAGGTGAAAGGCAAAATGCTTGTATGCACACAAAGACACGCACATGCACTCTTTATCCTTCACACTACTTATCTTATAACACTCCCCCCCCCAAAACACACATATGCAGGCACCCACTTCAAGTCATGCCAACTTGTGACAGTGCAAAATACCCTGTAACAGCCTCCATCTGGCACAGAGAGGGGTTGTTGTGGAGGGGTGGAGTATACGTGGTGGGGTTAGAGAGGGGGGTATTTCCTGAGGAAGCAGCTGGCTGCCTGCAGGGCCACAGAACTGCAGGATTATAGGGATGCAAAGGTGAATGTGGCACTGACCACAATGGACAGAGGGTGGCGGGACAGGGGCGGTCACGTTTAAAATGCCATAGTGCTTGTGGCGTGGATGTGGTGCAGTTGTTGAAAAGTACCAGGGCAAGAGCTGAGGTACAGATCCCCCCCGAGCAGGAACACAACTCAGTGTCCTTGAGGTTAACCTGGCCTCATTCTTAGCCTACATTTCACCGCTGGATGTTCAGCTGTATGTAGAAGGACAGGAAGAGCAGCAGAGCAGCTCCTGCTCTATATCTGACGACCAAGCAAATCATTACATTAGTGGAAGTTGCCAAAAATTAAGCCATGTTGACCACATCGCAATGCTAATCATGTGAAAAAGGCCCTGCAAATGTTTTTTGACAAATGTTTGTTATACCTCTGACAGATTATGTTATATTGTTCACCTTGTTGTCGACTTTAAATTCTAAAGCTCTACTCCTTGTCCTGTAGCGATGGACAGGCAGGATGAGATCATCTCTGAGCACCCAAACAACAGCAATATCCGGTGCAGTCCGCAGGATAAGCGCTGCATACAAAAGACCCTGGCCCGACATTCTCCGAAATCCACAAATCAGAGAAGCAACAATGTCAGGGAGGACACCAAGGCGGCACTGGTGAGAGAAATGCCCTCCTGACACCTTATCAGTTTCACTGCAAACAACAAATCCAGACATTCTCCGTCACATCACACGCCACACAGCTCTAGCAGCTGTTTCACATTAGAGTTTATAGTTCCAAAGCCACAAGCATAACGGCTAGGTTATAAACTGTACAAATTAGTTATTTGCAGACTGTAACATTTAATGGTCGTCTTGTGAGTGCAGGTGTGCATTAGTATCTAAAAGCAAAATACAAATTTAACATTGGAAAAAAGATGAAAAAAAAGATGAAAAAATCCTCAATTATCAATAAGAGGTCAGTTTTAGCACACACATTTTATTGCATTTACTTTGCACATAAATGTGAACAATCACAGCAGTAATGCATTTGTTTTACCATGGTAAATGGTCAAAATGGATCAACATGCACCAGGATAATTTGTAAAATTATTCTCATGTTTTACAGTTACATTCAAACAGTGCTTAATATATCTAGAGTGAATTTGTCCTTTTGGCTGAAATAGGTAGAAATAGCTTAAATTGTTTATTTTTTACATGATACTGTTTTTACTTTGAGAAATAAAGGATTAAGTTCTTTCAGAAAAAGATTCCGAGGCCTCATCATATTTATTCAAAGCAAATTAGGTATTTGCAAGCACAAACAAAAACTGTAAAGATGACCCCCTGGTGTTCGTTGTGTCAAAAGAGGACACTCATGTTATTGAGTTTTCCACTAATCTCTAGCATGTTTCCAACCACTTTGACTCATTTTGAATGAGTACAGAACATTGTGAGACGCAGACATCAAATGTTTTTCCCGCTCTGTGCATATATAATCAACTATTGCAAAACTCTTGTTTGTTTAGAGCTTTTCCTTTCTTTCAGGCAATAGCCTTGAATTCCCAGTTACTGGCAGCAACATGCTTTCTGTAGTGCACATTTCTTTACATGACTGTTTGAAATGTTACTTAGTGGTAGCTGGTTTCCAGACTTCACCCAAACTGTCTCATGATTGTTTTTTCTGTTGTTGTCCAATTTGAGACCAGGAAATGGCCCAAACAAATTTCCATTATTTTACCTATTTTTCAGACCTGCAGGTATTTAGTACATTTATTCCCAAACTGATCACAAGCTTGTTATTTTTGCTACAGGCTCCATGTCGTGCTGAGCTTCAGAGAGCAATGGACAGGCTGGCATCAAATACCCGCACACATGATGATCTCTACACAATCCCCATACCCAACTGTGACAAGAATGGAGATTTCCACGCCAAGCAGGTTTGTGACTTTAGGCACATTATTATGATTACAGGCAATTCAATTGCTGAGCAGATCATAATTTAGCTACTTGTACCGGTAAGCTATCAATCTCTGTTAAGCACTGTGTATTGTCTTGATACACCAAATAACCCCTCTCAAACTGCATCATCGTTCTTTGAGCCAAAGCACAAAACATTCCTGCACTTGATGAAATATTGACTAGCTAGCTCAAGATCAACAGAAATGTGTCCAAACAGATTTTGTGAGAGCGAGCTAATGCCAAAACCTCAGTTCTCTAGGCGCACAACAAAGTGATTTACTTTCAAAAATAAAGAGCTGAACTGTGTGTATCAAGTGGTTTCCCCCTAGACTCTTGGACAAAAATCACTTCAGCCCTGTGATGGATGCTATTAGAGTTTGGATGCAGTTACCTTTTTTCTGTTATTCAAGCCTTTGGGAGATTGAGCAACTATGTAGATAAGAGTAAGAGAATCAGAGCACATAAAAACACAGATAAGACTGTGTGGCCTGCTGTGAGCCGTATGTGCAATCAAAGCAACAGACGCAGAGTCAGTGATAAAAGGAAAACTGTGCAGAAGGCACCAGGCATCCACCGTCTGGGCTACGTTGATTGTGTAACGCGGTTAAAGTATCCCTGTCTGCTCTTTATAGAGTGCCCTTCTGAGACCGATTCAAAGGCATCTGTTTACTGTTTAACTAAAATTGCACTACGGTAAAACTCATTGGCAAGCAAAGCACAGGTCAGGAGGGTCCGTTGGGAATCATTTCATGCCACAATAGTAATGGCTGGAAGATTGTACCTGGTCTGGCTGTTTTTAAACAACTACAGGCAAAGAACAAATTCACACCATTCATACTATATGACAAGATCCACTATAAAACTGTTAAAGTTCAAAGAGGGCGTCCCAGAGGCTCATGGTGAATATATCATCTGAGAGAATTATGACTCTGCCACCACTACACCTCCTAGTGTTTCAAGATACTCAAACTAGTCTCTAGCCTGTTAACTAGCGTACAATCTGTTTATAACTGTAGTGTCAGACCACTATAATATCCTGTCACTGACACCAGTGCGTGCCCTTTGCCGTATGCCCACAGTGCCACCCAGCACGTGACGGGCAGCGGGGAAAGTGCTGGTGTGTGGATCAGAAGACGGGCATGAGGCTGCCAGGGCCACTGGAGCTGCGAGGGGATCTGGACTGCCACCAACTAATGACTGCTACCCTGAGGGAGTGAGAAGTGAGGAGTGGCTTGGATTGGGGGTGGGGCGGGGGCGGCGCAGGACCAGCTGAATTCTACTGGTGCTGATTAGTAGAGCTACATGAGGAAAGGACTTAACCCTAAAGCCTCACTTCACCTGAGGCCAATGGTACTTGAGTTTGTGAAACAAAAAGGAAACCATGGAATTGTGTTCTTTTGCTATTTTTGTTTCTGTGTGTGAGAGTATGTGATCTCTACGAGTCTTTTGAGCACTTGTTGTGTATTGTTTTTACTATGAGAACTTAGACAGATACTCTTTAGACAGATGCCCTATAAGTAACAGGTGGCAGAAAAAACTTCCCCGGGTAACAGCTGTTAAGTGCGATCTTTGTCACAGGACAAAATCAGCATTGTTTAGTCTAGTCTAACATGCTTCAGTAGCATCCTTGAAACAAGCGACAAAGAAAGGCATCGGCCCTACAAGATCAACAGTACAATCAAATCTGGGATGAAATAGAAACTGCAATTAATTGTTAGCATTTGTTTTAGCCCCTTTGAAGCACTAGATGGATGGGGCTTACCGCATCAGGGCAATTCAGATAGCGTCAGATAAGTTCTCAATCAAAGGATAAGATGATGCACTAAAATTACTTTCAAATAGTTCCTATAATTGTTTAAATTTGTGGCTCTCGTGTTGTTTTATGTGGTAAGCAACCCCACATCTGGCATCTGGTAGGTTAAAACAAACCATGAAAAGTGATCGCAAACACAAGGTCTTGTTCAGCAATGACAACAGTGACAAGATGGGAGGAAAATAGCAGATAAAATTAAAGGAGGAAAAAGAGGGTAGAGATGAAATGCAACAATTCACTGCCTTGAATTACCAACTGATGATAAGCCACAGCTTTTCACAACATTTGGAGACCATAGTGAAAAGTGATTATTTTCAAAGAGATTACATTGAAAATCTGTACTTCTGAGAGCCCCGAAAGCCCAGAATAGATGTGCTTCATCACTCCCTCACTCTCTCATCCCCCTCTCTTTGACAATGAGCTCTCTTTAGCATATTGGTCCAGAAGGACTGGCAGCATAGCTGGGCTGAAAACTCTGTACACTGCTGATAGGATAATCTTGTTTCTCCAGCTGGTGCTAAGACGCCAGTGCGACTCTCATGTTTGTATGAATATGCTTCAACATAAAGGATTACTCTCCAAACAGACTGCTTGGCAGAATTGTGCAGTTTGGTGGTGCTATATACTGATTGTGCCAAAATACAAAAGAAAAAAAAGAAAAAAAAGGCTTCTGCACTTTTTGGGCATTGTTTTAGATTGGAACTGAAGACTGGGATTTTCAGGAAGTAGAGCAATTATTATCAAGTGTGAAGATGGCCTAAATGTGTGACCATCTGTAAAGGCTATTGACAAAACTTTCCAACATGTGTTTGACAAAATAAAATATAAAACTAACTTCCCAAACTATCTTGCACTATCACTGCAGTTAACTGGTTGACTGTTTCATTGACCAGTGTAGTACAACTGCATTCACATTCTACAAGCACAGCATAACAACTTTGAATGATCTTTGCAACATAGAAAATGCTAGCTAGCATGAAACTCTGGTGTAGCATTGAAGATAGTATGATTATGATGTAGTGGTCAGGTAATTTCTTCTGTTACTCTGGCAAAGCCAGTTATCAGGTTTTATATCATCTTTAGGGCAGCGCACCATTGACTATGTTGTGTTTAAGGACATAATATAGGGTGCATTACCAATGTAAGCTACGCAGCTCCTCAGCTAACGTTTTACATACTGTAGGCAAGACTGTTAATATTCTTACAGCAATGTGATTGTATTCCATGGTGGAGTATCCTATGAATGCAGGGTAGACTGGCAAGTTTAAGAAAGGCCTGTGTCTGTCATCACTAGAGATGAACAGTCTGCTCTAGCTAATTGTCCCTTGGAAGGCTTAGGTTACTAATTGACTCCAGCAAGTGTTGATCTTGTCTGGATGGATGGTCATTATTGGTGTGGTGTCACACTGGCAATTAGAGCCTGGATTTGAGTTCACCAAAAGGATGAAACAGATAGGGGGCAGGAAAAATGTCAGGTCATTCCCACACACAGTAGTGCAGCTGGTCTTTTAAACAAATCATAGTTATGTGGATCATGGGGCAGTAGAGTGGTATTTGTTGCAGATTAAAACAAAGATAGAGAGGAGAGAGAGAGAGAGGCTCAAAAAGCTACACTTAGTCACACAATGTCATATTGATTGCTTTTGCTTTCTATCTCTCCAGACTTTGATTTTACCTCAATACAGGTTAAGCTTTAACTATGACTGGTAGAGCAAAACACATTGACGGGAGGTTTGTTCAACCCCACGTAGTAATAACATACAGTGCCATGAAGAAGTATTCGCCCCTGTTTGATTTTCTGCATTTTTGCACATTTTCCTTATTGAATTTGGTCTAATCTTTATTTGAGGGGGGTTGTAGTAGTTTATAGATATATAGATATAGTCTGACAGAAGGAAAATACAATTTAATTTTAGTGCTTCTCTCAATTTCTTGGTGTGCAAGCATGTAATCTTCAGGTCTGAAAAGTAATTGCTTTCCCCTAGTCACCTTAGCCCAGTTAATGACCCAACTAATGGCCTGATAATTGATGATTTGGGCCAGCCCTTCCCAAAGTTAATCTGACAAACTATGGCCCTTACCATCAGAGTGAAGCTGTCTGCACACGGGTTCTTCTTGTGTCAGGTCTCTTCAGTACATTTAAATGGGACCTCAGGGTGTTGGCGTGGTCTCCTTCAGAATTTTGGAATGTTTCATTCCAGTTCCTGGGGTTTCAAAGAAAAAAAAAAATCCTTCCATCACTACACATAAAAACATAGAGGGTGTACCTCCAGTACATTTTGTCTTCTGTAATTTTGCAAAAGAAACTGAAAGGGGAAAAAAAACTACTGAAATGTGCAATCTACTTTCAGCAAAGAGATTTGAATCCTGTAAACAGTGTTTACTCATTAACAAGCAAAGGACCATGCAAAGAATCTTCACCCTGTTCAACAATAGGAAATAAATATTCTGTGTTAGGGAAATTTCCCTTAATAATCCATGATGCTCTTCAAAAATACAAAGTGCAAAGTGCTGAAGTGGCAACTGCTGCACAAAATCTGTGTCAAATGTTTGGATCACATCTTAATAAGCATACAAATACAAAACAATTCTTCAAGGAAAGCTCATAAAATATCTTTCTATCTCTGTATTGGCCTTGTTATTCTGTCCTCTTTTATTAGTCAGTTTCCTCTCAGCTGTAATTCCACAGTATGGTTCCTCAATTACTAATTATACTACCTACCTAAGAGACATTCAATCTAAACACTGAAGCTAAGCCTCAGCCTTACCAATGCTGACAATATTGTCATCAGATGGCCAGTTTCATTATTTAATACAAATAAGGATTTTATCCAAAGGTTATTCACCAAAATACAAAGACGGGGAATTGTTGCTACAGCTTAAAAATATCAAGAACCAAATATTCTGAAAATCTTTCCAAAGACAATAACCAATAAATTTTTGAGGCGATGATCCTCATTTAGTGAACTGTATACACAAAACAAAGCCTCAACTACAGGCTAGCTTATCATTCATCAACCAGTGTTGCAAACCACATTTCTCATTTCTCGGTTAAATAGTTTTAAGCATCACTGATGGCAAACGGTTTGGGCTTTGATTTTAGAAAGGCCTTCAAGTGTTCTAACTACATCGACTGTATATTTATGCGACTAGTACGTTACTTGATCTCTAACTTTGCTGTACTGTACTGTAATTGCATTTCTGGGAGATAGACTGTTCCTGTTCGCCTTTGACATTCTCTGTTGATCTTAATGTTAGACGATATGAAGTAACTTTTGCATGCATAACAGTGGACTGGGGGTTTGAAACTTTTAAGGTCTTGTGCATCTTGTCCAGAACAGGACCGTGATATTCAAACACTGAAGTGATCAAAGAAGAGCTCTAATGGAGTTTCAACTATTGGAATTATTAGATACATTGTAAATGTTTACTTGATGAAAATGTACACATTGTAATACATTCAATTAAAACACATTACAAATCACAATGTATTTGTTGTCATCATTATTATTACTATTACTACTATTACTATATTATTATGATTGTGATTATGATTATGATTGGTAGTAGTGTTGGTATGTGATTATTTTCACTTTAAATGCTTACTTGCCATGGTTGGCTAAGTACAAGTAATGCATTATCCAAACCCGTGATTTCCATAGACTTTATGAGTAAAAAAAACTCACATTGTATTAAAAGTTCAGCCATGGGCAATAATGCTGGAAAAACAAATGAACAAACAAATGACGAGGACAAAAAAAACTATAACAATGTTTCAAAGCACAAGTTTCTTCTGTAAGAAACTACAGATACTGTGCCAAAATCAAACAGGAGATAAAAGGTTGCAGTTTCATGTCTATGCAATGTACCATGTACCAGTATGCACTTTACACCCACAGACCTAGAGGAAAACCTGAGAGCTTTTCGATGTCCCGATTGTTTCCATCTAACGCTAAAATAGTCTGCCACCTCTACGCCTGGTGCAAAGCAAAACCTTTAGGTCTATGCGTTTACAAAACCAGCCAAGTCAGCATGCATGGCAGAAAGAAAGCAATGAAGGAGGCTGATGTCAAAGTTTCTGTTAGTAATCTTTTCCCCTTGTTATCACTAAACATATGCAGCTTCTCATTAAAATTTTCAGGGCTTTATGTGAAAATGATGTTGTTTCTTGTTGTTTCTAAGCTCAAGTCTAAACATCATTCCCATGCCTTTAATGCGGCTAAATGTAAGTTAATTATAATACTAAATAAATTTGTCCAAGGAATACCTCTGGAATGATACATCATAATAATCTGACTGCACTGACTTCTAAAAATACCTCCACCGTCCACCACCAGAGTAAACTTTCAAGTCTGCTTAGTTCCACTGCCTGAGTCTATTTTGGAGAGCTCTATGGGCTTAAGAAGAACTGGGTCTGAATATGGATTGGAAGGACCGCGTTACGCGTACTCCTCCACTCGACTCAAAATGTCACAGGTCCTGTTGTGCCTCTGGGCATCCAGAATCCCACAGCTGTGCCTGAGAGGCCCTGTGTGTGTTAAGCCTGCACTGTAGCTTACAGGAGGCATGTGACCTCCACCCTACCTCCAATTGTACACCATCACAGGTGTCCAACACCAAATGAGGTTCTTTTCATGTCTTGTCTGGAATCCACTCTCCATCCAAATGGTAGAATTCTGTTATCTCTGGTCACTGGCTGGCGAATGTGTGTTGACAAAGAAAATGAACCACCACACCTGAATACAAGGTCAAAACAGTGTCTAAATACATAATATGTAGGACACAGGTCAAGCAGAAATTACATAATCTCTCAAGTGTACAATGTAAACAGAGAGAACACAATCAATTAGCAAATCCAAAAGGAGTGCTACTCTGGCTGAATGGACAGAGATGTAGGCTAAATCCCAGAGGCTTTGGATTGTTATCATTAGGGACCACACCATTACAACTTGTGACATGTGCGGCTCTCATACAATGTGAACAAGAATGCAAAGTATTTCAGTCGTAACAACAAGGGAGCAGTGAATAGAGCACCCTTGATTTAGTCAAAAACCAACCAGCCTGTGAAACATTATTAATGCAACTCATGCTATGGTGACATAATAAATCGTTTCAACTTTTAAACCACAGACCTGGGATAAAATACTTTATAGCAAAGAATAGGTGCACACTGTAGAGTCACAACAGCTGCTTCTATGATGTTATAACACATTGTTTACATTGACTGGTGTGTTACTGGTCAGCCACTCTGCAGTTAGGGATACAATATGGTTCTGCTTTAAATGTCTTAAATATCAGCTGTTAACTGTTTCTGCTGTCATGCAACTCAGTAAGCAACAGGTTACGCATATGGCTGTCAATGTTATGATTTTGCACATTATACATAACTAATAAGGTTATGCACATTTGGCTATCATGATGCATTAAGTATTGTTTTTTTTCTTGGAATGACCATTTCTGAAAAGAATGACTTAAAATTAAATTTTTATGTTGCCATATCTGTAACTGATGGCTGCAACAGTCACAGTTCAGGGCAAACAAACCATTATCGAGGCAAAGCACAACTGTAATGAGAGGGTGGGGGTGCAATTCTGGAAGATTCTATTGGAATGTTATGAGTGGACCCCATTTCATTCGTTTATTGTGGGGACTGTTTCTCTGAGCTAGGTGGTTAGCTTTCCCTGTAATAGCCACAACGTACACTCACTGTGGTGGGGACAAAAGGTTTTAGGGTGAGTTTGCTGGCCGTCACTTTAGAAAATATGCTTGCTGGCCTCAGGGTCCATAGAAATATTATGTATATCTAGATATGTTGGTATGACTTCACATTGCATGCTAATAATTTCTGAGGGATGCCATTTTTCTTTTCATTGAGGTAGCTAAGCTAGGTAGTTAGCTAGCTAGACGCCAGCCTGCTGGTACTAATACCAGCTAACGTTAATTAAGCAGATGATCCAGCTTGCTAGCCAGTTCGGTTTGTAAATCTATGAGCATAACATTACAGTTACAGTTAAGTTCATCTTACACATGCCTCAACAGCATTTCTTGGTGATATCTACTGCTAACTAGCTGGTTCGCCGAGCAGAAAAAACAATTACTCTAAATTACTACCAGCTAGCATTATCAACGTTATTTGCTAGCTTCTAGGTACCTAGCTAGCTAGAGCTCGTTCCTCGGATACCGCAGAGCTGATTAAATGCTGAAACTATTATCAGTTCTAACATCAAGTAATATAGTTATTAACGAATTACAGTATTCAAAGTGTAATAACACATTCAGCGCTTGATGTGTTCGATTAAATTAACGGTAACATGATCATAAACGCTGTTTCTTGTGCTAAGAGTACACGGCTAGCCAGTCGTATCCAGCAGTGTTTCCTGAGTCCTGCGTTCATAATGTCACAGTAGTAAGCTAGAGCTAACGTAGCTGCTAGCTAACGTTAGCCAGCTGCGTTGTCTATAACACGGGTCATCGGCAGCTCTGTTTTGTCCTGTGAATGAATGATCATGTCAACAGCACTCATCTCATCAATATCTTTTACAATGCTATCCTCCACTAAAATGTGTGTTACAGAGCCAATGTCTGGAATAGACTGATATCAGCTTCTCACTACAAAGATGTCAAGTAAGGTTTTGGATGTAATTCAGTTATACTTAGCTCTTAGCTGATGTTACCATCCATTTTCAAATACATCAAAACTAGTCTTGTCATAAATGCGAGGGAAGACATCATATACACTGTAATTTCAGTTTTACATTGTAGTCATTAATCTGGTGAATTTCCACATTATGGGCCTGTTTTTGTAAAATTAAATAAATTATGATTTTGCTTCACGTGAACAAATAACATTTTATGACACTTCACAAATAACTCGTTTAGGATTGAATTAAGTTTTGGTCTAATCCTCAAAGCATTTTAAATAGCCTGCAGTTTCCCTGGATGATGATTATT
>OMKZ01021526.1:22701-33157 GCA_900302535.1 Neoniphon sammara | reverse complement strand
CACAACAGTAAGTATAACTAAGTGTGGCACCAAATATTAATTAGGTACCCTGAATAATACTGATGTTGTCTATTTGGAGACTTTACTTAAGCATAGTTTATGGCCTACTAAAGAATGTCAAACCATTTGATCCCAGTAATCAGAGTTTTGTTAAAACCACACCCCCTATTATTCACACAAAATGATGTGCCAATATTCCATTGCTGCTGAAAAGATTATTCCCTTATAACCCCAGCATGAATGCGGTCTCTTTATTTTGCATTTTCCCAGCTTCTTTCATTGGTTTCTTTAATTTTCGTCTTGGGCTTTACCCCCTCTTCTTTTATGTCATTTCTCATTCGTGTTTCTGTCTCATTTGTTTCCATCAGCAAATGCCCAATACTACCGGGTTTGTGGGGTACAACCCATACAGCCATCTGGCCTACAACAACTACAGACTGGGAGGGAGCCAAGGCAGCAACAGTCGGGTAACGGTATGAATATTAACATAGAGAAAACGAGGTGACCGAAAATGACAGGCAGACACAACTGAAGAAAACAAAATCTATCGCAATTCACTTCAAGTTCAGTTTCACAGTGAACAATCAAACTTGCTAAGTCTTAGCCTAAGACATTACAGCAGCCTCTGTGAGCAGCAGTAGTGCTGCAGCTTTTCACAAGATTGACCCTTCTTTTGTTTAGAGAGTGAGATTAGATGTATTTTTGTCTGTTCATAGAGCAGATGTTGTAGATGAAGTGTGATTAGCCTTACTCGTTCCATTACCGAGACTTTCTGAAATGTGTGTCATTCCAAACTCCCTCTGCTGCCTCCATCACAGTGCAGACTGGCTGAGAGTCCATCTGTGTGTATTCAAATACCACCTGCCTTTCAAAGTCTGCATTGCTGACAGCCATGCTAAGTAACCCATGCCATCAGTGTTGCCATGGCATTACAGACTCACTGCTCGGCATGGCTCTGGCTGCTGAGCAGTAATTCAGTCGCTGCATGCAAGCTGTGGTTGGCTGACTCTGATAATGGCATTATGTCTCGCAGTGGGCAAATCTCAGCTTAAGTGAGATTTTTGTATTTTTTTTTCTGGTCAGTGCTATTCCATTGTACTCTGTGGGGTTCCTGACTTGTGTTTGGCCTCAAACTGTCATTAATAAATCAAGTTAATTGAACTGATAAGAAATGACTCTGATGCATTTCATATTTTACTCAAAGCCTCTTTTTTTGATAGTTATATGTCAAATAAGTCAACCATGTGCCTGCTTGTAGTTTTATAAGCTATTTCTCAGCCTATTATAGTGGAAGAGTGATTAAATGTTTGCCTAATCACTAACATGTCCTAATATGACTGTCCTGTTTTTCCCTCCCAGAATTCCTCTGGAATAAATATTCCAAAGCCACCCAAGCCCCCTGATAAGCCATTGATGCCATATATGAGATACAGTCGAAAGGTAAGTGCACGACGTGTAATTGCTGTCTTTTGCGTCATCATGTGCTGTATTGCAAGACAAGGATGCTTTGCTTTTAAGATATTCAATCAGCTCAGAGTAGGTAAGCCAAAATTATGTGTCAGACAGTAGTAGTAGTTCATGAAGGTAGGTGTGAAGCCAGAAGTTAAGCCAGGCCAGAAAAAGGTTCATAGCTAGGACAGTCCACAGTGGGATTTATCATTTTGGAGATGGAGCTTAAACCACACGGCCTCCTCTGGTTTGTGACCTCTCTGCAAAGAGATAACCATTTATAGCCCCTCCAACCCAACCCAACCCCACACCCATGTCTGGTTCTCATCACCAGGTTTGGGATCAAGTAAAAGCCTCCAATCCTGATCTGAAGCTATGGGAAATTGGGAAGATAATCGGTGGCATGTGGAGGGACCTCACTGATGAGGAGAAACAGGATTATTTGAATGACTACGAAGCAGAGAAGGTTGGTTGTTTTACAAGGGGTGTTTATGGGGTTTTCTGATGGGTGACCTGTAGATGTGTCTTCAACAGTTGTGGGTCCCTCCAGTCATCATACCTTCCTTTCTAACAATCCTGAGTAATCCTCTTTTCTTATTTTGTTGTAGTTGAATAGAATTGAGGATCCACATGTTTCGTCTGCTTGCCTTCTCTGTTTCCTTGTCATTCCTGTCATCTCTTCCACCATAGATTGAGTATAATGAGAGTATGAAAGCCTATCATAACTCCCCGGCCTACCTGGCCTACGTCAATGCAAAGAGCCGTGCTGAGGCAGCTCTAGAAGAGGAGAGCCGACAGAGGCAGTCTAGACTGGACAAGGGCGAGCCTTATATGAGCATTCAGCCAGCTGAGGATCCAGATGGTAAGGCCCCTCTACTAACAGTTTCCCCTCAAAAGTTTAGAGTACTATCACAGAGCTGTAATTACAGTAGCATGACCGCACTGAGTTGTAGGTCAGCACACCCAGAAACTGTCTTATCTACTACACTGCTACAGCCTTTCACATTTTGGGTAGTGCTACACTTGAAATACCATTTATGCAACAGCTACCAAATGGATCAACATTTGTCTTTGTGTTGCACAACTGCCTAAATTTTTTAAGTATTCTTAACATTGGTTCAGGCTGTAAAGATACTCTCTGTCACTCTCTTTCTCTCTCTCTTTCTCTCTCTTGCTCTCTCTCACACACACATACACACACAGACACATTAGACACACAATTCACACAAATCTCAAGTAGGCATTTGAGTTACACCCTCCTCAAGGAAATGATCCTTGTCTGGGATCTGGCTAGAAGATAATGATGTACAGGAAAACTACAGATAAAACTCCTTGCTACTTAGAAACACCCCTGAGCATAAATATAACAGAGCTGGTATCCCTGCGGGTTATGTTCCCAACAAACTGCACGTACATTAGTGATTAAACGAGATTTAGCTGTCCGGGTGGTTGTGGATACAAAGATTGGGATAAGGAAGTTAAACAATAGCAGCCGTCTAATATTGCCTTTAGCTTATTATCCACATCAGTTCATGCTAGTTGAAAGGCTCTGGTCACCTTTAATAAATGCAGTCTTAATAAACAAAGTCTTCACCAATTGTTAGCTACACCAGTCATTTTCTATTCCTAGTAGCATGAAAAACAACTTGCAAAGATACAGTACTTGTTTGAGACATGTACACAAAAGCAGATGATGGATTATCAAGCATAGTTTTAAAATGCAAATGTTAACATGTTATGTGGAGGCTATTTTCCAGCAAAAGAGCATACGTTTTGCCTAGGGTGGGTGTGATATAATGTAATTGGGGATAGGTGTGATGTAATATCCAGATAAACCTGCTGGAGGTGCCCTGGTGTTAGTTAAATGAAATGACAATAACGTTATGTTGTTTCAGAATACTCTGAAACAACATAAATAAAATAGAGAGACAGTGCTGTGCCAAAAGCAATTGTGAGCAAATTGTGTTTGTGTGTGTGTCCCACACTTTAATGACATTCAGTTCATTATTTGTCATGTATTCAGTAAAATCACACTGAAGCAGTCTCTTCAAAAGATATTCCCTTGACTTTTTTATGTTTTGGTGTTGCAGCCTGAATTCAGACTGATTAAATTAGGATTTTGGTCACTCACCTACACTCAATAATCCATAATATCAAAGTGGATTTTTATTTATAATTTTTTACAAATTAACTAGAAGTAAAAAGGTGAAATCTTTCATGTGAGTAAGTTTTCAACCCCTTTGCAGTGACACTCAAAATTGATTTAAGGTGCATCCAAGTTCCTCTCATTGTCTGTGAGATGTCCCTATAACCTGACTGGAGTCCCCTTGTGGCCAGTTAACTTGACTGAACATGATTTAGGAGTAAACACATGTACATGATGTCCCACAGGCGACCAAGGAGCTGTCTGTACATTTTAGATAAAGAGTTTTCAAGAGACATAAATCTGGGCAAGGGTATGAAATAATTTGTCAAGAATTTTTCAATTTAACAAGTGCACAGTATAATAAATCTTTAGGGAGTGGAGAAAAAGAATCTTTTCAGACTTTTCCAAGAGCTAATTGTCTGACAAAACTGAGAAATTAGACAAGAAGGACGTTGAGCAGGGAGGTGAGCAAGAATGTTCTGCTACTCAAAAGCTTACCCCCCTTTTTGTGGATATGCTGCCCGGTTTGACTTTGATATGAATCCCTCTAGCAGGTAAAAATAAGATACAGAAATTTTCATTCCTTCTAACTGTACCTTTGTTGAACTGTGTACCATTGTTGAGGTGTTTTCTACATAGAGCACCAATCCTCCTAGGAAGAGAGTTAACACCTTAACAAAACTGTCACCACCTTCCAGTCTAATTTTGTTCATGGCAACGAACACAAGGACATCAGCTTCCTTTTGGGAAAAGCTTTTGTGGCGGATCTGCCCTGGACTGTTCTCACCATCACAAAATTGTCCCTGTGCCATGGCACAGAGGTTTACATTTACAGGGAAGACAAAGAGGTGATTTGATTTGTCATGATTAATGCCAGCCCCACCACAACAACTGAAAAGGTAGTCCTCCAAATACCACCCTGTTTGCAACTGCGCTGCATGGACACGACTCTGCCCATAAAAATACCAAACATCATGCCATGTCCTGTGCACCCATGCCTGTGGTGCTGACTGTACTTTGCACAATCCGCCATTGGTCCCTTAAAATAGAGCCCTAAGCATAAATATTCTAAAGAAAAAGAATGTCAT
Source organism: Neoniphon sammara (assembly GCA_900302535.1). NCBI lineage: Eukaryota > Metazoa > Chordata > Actinopteri > Holocentriformes > Holocentridae > Neoniphon > Neoniphon sammara. The sequence continues at coordinate 28,474 of OMKZ01021526.1, read as the reverse complement.
TTATAACACGCCTGTGTGTCTTTCTGTGGAACAGAACACATTCCTGTTACCTTTCAACACATATTAATGACAACATATTTTAGCACGTTATTAATGTATCTAACAAATGATTCAGGCCAAAGTCAATTATTTTTTTAGCAGACGGATGCAGTTGAATTGGCAAGATTTATAGTTGTTGCATCGATGCAATGAATGAATCATTACACTCCAGTGGTAATTTAGTTTGTCTGCAATGATTTCTTAAGTCTTTTTGAGTTCATGTACTGATGGGAAGCTTCAACATCTGGGACTTCAAAGTTGGCTGCCAAACAGCACTGGATTCACATGCTATTTGGTCAGAACATCAAATATAGAAGAGAAATGATATGTAAACATAGACATTGTGGAAAGGATGTTGTGGATTTGGCTTCTTCTGATAGTTATGATAGTTGATCTGGCTAACTGTCAAGTTGGAAATTATTTTTTCAGATTTATTTGACAGTGCATGAATGTGTCCTTCCTCTCTGTCAAACTGGGTAATAGGAGAGACTATTAGGTGTCTGCCAGAAGGTAGAGCCTGAAAAATGCTTTACGGAATAAATTTGTCAGTGACTTTTAAACTCAGGCATGACTGTTGGGGCAGAGAGCAGCAGAAAATTTTAAGGTATATTAATCACCTGAGCATTTGAATTTTACTAATAATGGAAAAAATAAGTAAATATTCAGAAATATAAAGAAGTATGGCATATTTTAGAAACTGTTTTGTAGTGGCTTACTGTAAAGTATATGTACAGGGCAGTAAATGGGCTAAAACGTGAATAAACATCTGTCATGTCCTTTAAGAGTGCCGCCAAAACACTAGAGAATGTCTACAGAAAAGGTGAAAGTCCTTGAATGGCTCAGCCAAATCCAAGACTTGAGTCCCACTGAAATTCTGTTGAATGACTTCAAGATACTGGTTCTCCTCTTAGATGCTTTCCATGCAACATGAGGAAGAATTGAAGAAAATCCAGATGTGCCAACCGCATACAAACAAATCCAAGAAGAAGAAAAATATTCTTTTCAGGCAGTGGACTTATTTTACCATCATCCTATATTTCTATAGCAGAGGAGCATACATTTAGAAAAAAAGTAACATCTACAACTTTCTGAATGAAAGTTGTAGATTTCTTGACCTTTCTGTCCACATTCAGTGAGTTCTAATTCATCTCTCATACTCTTTTAATGGCAACTGTGCAACACGTATCCATTTACAGTTTGGCTTTTAACAGCTTAATGAAAATGTATTACTAAAATAGCCAGAAATAGCCAAAGGTTTTTTTTTTGTGTCTTCAGATTACGATGATGGATTCTCCATAAAGCACTCGGCTGCAGCCCGTTTCCAGCGCAACCACCGTTTGATCAGTGAGATCCTTAGTGAAAGTGTAGTCCCAGATGTGCGCTCAGTTGTAACCACTGCTCGCATGCAGGTCCTCAAGCGCCAAGTCCAGTCTTTGATGGTGCACCAGGTATGACCAAATTCTGGTCTCTGGGTCCTCCATATTCACCACATATGGCACACAACATTCAATCCTTCCTTTTGTGTTGATTAATAAAGAAATTTCACTGGTGTCTGTGTGTCTTGGATCACAGAGAAAGCTGGAAGCAGAGTTGCTTCAGATCGAAGACCGCCACCAGGACAAGAAAAGGAAATTCATAGAAGCCACAGAGTCTTTCACGAATGAGCTCAAAAGGGTATGGCATCCTTTACATCGAATTTGGTCATCACTTACTGGTACGCAAACTTTATTTTGTATCTTTGACTGTACGGAGTACAGCTCTGGTTAAGTTTGCCTAACAGCTCACCATCTGCTGCTAACTCCGTCCGCATGCTCTGAAATACTTACAGCTGTCATCATTCACGATTTATAGCCCCAGTGTTACAGTTGTTCTGAAATGAGATGCAGCACTGTATTCTTCAAAGCATTGTCCACTGTGTACAACAGGTGACATCATTTATCCCTCATAGAGCTTTATAAACCCTCTACCCACTGAGGGAGAAGAAGCATTTTAAAGGCTGAGCATGCACTGAATTACTGTTAGTGCGCTTTTTCATTAAACAGAACTCTGTGCTCCATTAGAGTAAGTCATCAATTGATGCTTATTGACCAAAAGGCAAATGTGACACAGTCATAGAATCATTTCCAGCTACAAAGGTGATCATAAACCTGTTATCTAACATTGACCTTTTGAGAGACTTTACACAGAAACTAAACCTAAGGACAATAAGTTGAAACCCCCATTACTATACCACTGTATCACTTCCTGTCCCCCCACCCAGCTGTGCTGTATGAAAGTGGAGGTGGACATGGAGAAGATTTCTGCAGAGATTGCTGCAGCAGAGGAGGCATCCCGCAAACGGATGGCTGAACGTGAGAAGGAGGCAGGAGACCAAAGTGCTCGAGAAGCTCCAACGTGTGTCTTAGCAGAGGAGGAAAAACACATTTGTGCAACGCATGGCACCAAATCCCAGCAGAACTCTCTCAGTGAAAGCAGCAACAAGGAAGGCGAGGACACAGAATCCAACCCCATGGACGCCACAGGTGAGCCACTGCAGCCTTGTATACCAGTGGCTTTGCTGCTGTTTGGCTCACTGACACAGGCTGTTTTTGCACAGCTACAATTGCTTTTTTTAACATCAGTCCATTTTTTAATCCTGTAATTTCTCCTTGTTGGATTCAGGGAAGCCGAAGGCCTCAGAGGAGCTGGAGGCCCATCCAGGCAGTGAGGAGGGGGCATCAGAGGACAAGGAGAGCGTTCCAGAGGGAGCCATGGAGGAGGGCACCAGTGACAGTAACACAGGTTCAGAAACCACTTCAGCTCAAACAGAAGATGCCCCGCCCAGTGAGCCATCTTCAGAGGGCCCCAGCAGAGCACGAGCAGCCCACTGATTCAACCGCTGACTGTCTTTGAACTTTAAGGCTGTCATCACCTCCATCGGCCTCCTTTATCATCCTCTGATAAACATATATTGCACAGTATCATCTCAGTTTGTCGAAGCATATGAAAAGTGTTTAAATGGGCTTAATTTTGTAAAGCAAGCCCAAGACAAAGATTCTGTTTTTAGTGAGTCTGAAAACATTTAGGCTTCTAGACATGCGCCAATTACAAATAGCTGAAAAATGTAAAGCACTTGAAGTCTACAAAGCAATGGTCCTGTCTAAAATCAGTGGCTGCTGAGTGCGCCACAGAAGCCCATGTGAAAGCACTATATTTCCCTCACAGGCCTTAATGCCAGGTGGGGGAAACCATACAACCCCTTCTCAGCACATATCAATACATATCTCCTGTCTTATTCCCTAGCACTATGTCTGGCAAATCCCAGATTGACGCGAATTAAGACTGGCTATATACATGAAGAACTGTCACATGAAAAAAAGAAGAAAAAACATTGTTCAGTGTTATATTTAACTTTGTCCTTTGTATTGTATTGTCATTGTTGCTTTCATTGTTTTTGCATGTTGCAGTTTTTTTAAAATAAGTTGGCTTACTTGTGAAGAGTGGCGTGGGGTGGCCGTCTCCTAGGCAGGAGAACTTTTGTTTACTTGGTATCAGTATTAAAGTGACAGTATTGTCTCAGGAGTTTGTAGTCACTAGTAGTAGGTTTTTTGTTATTTATTATCAGCATTTTATTATACTTGTGTATTGGTTGTCCTGGGGCCCAATCCATCAATAAATATGTCACAAAATCATCAATGCTGTACAATGCTCAACTACCAGTGTTCTCAAGTTTGCTAGCTATCAATCAAATCAAAAGCAGTATGCTTAGAACATCTCTTAGTGTTATATTATCAATATTGCAATTTTCAGCAGAAAACTTTTAAATGTAATTGTGTACACAGTGTTACAAGGTTTGCTTAAACATGGATTTTCATCTTGTTGTAAAGCAGCTTGAAGAACAGTCATAAACATGCAGTCTTAAAATGAATTTCCTTTTACATATTTATACCAATAAACTTTTTCTACCCTGAACAACTTATTTTGATTGTTTTTCATGCAGTGTCCCAGTGATGTTACAGTGTATATATTGTAAATGTGTGTTTATGCAGTAAGTATACATAATATGGCTAAGATGTATTAAGTACAAAGTATGTAGTATATGTGCAATGGGTTGCCATAATACAAACCTGCATTTTTGCAGGCATGGTGTTTGTCCTCTGCAGTTTACAGGTAAGGGAAGTGGGTAAGATGAGAAGGAATTACTGATTTCCTGTTTTCAGCATAGAACTACCATTCTTCAGTTGTGTTGTTTACAGCAACAAAACAAAGTAAAACTTTTTTGCCAAACTGAATGAGGTAGAGGTGAGATAAGAGACATATTAAAAGGTTTCAGGAACCACGTGGTGATGTAATGATTAGATTTGACACTGCTTTAAGTACGAAGTTTGTGTCAGTCTCCTGATGTGCTGTGCGGTTAGTGCAGCCTCAAGTGAAAGCATGTACCCACAACCACAATGATGTACAGGTGTGTGCAGCAGCCTGTGCAAAACTTGAGCAAAGGTGGGTGAGAGGGTATGGTTTCGAAGACCTGCTTTCCTGTCCAAAGCAGAAAAACATACTATCTCCATTTAAACACATGATTATAAAAAACATGTGACTCTTGAACCCATGAAAAAATGAGACTGATTTTTCAGACAGCTGTGGCACCTACACGTGTCATTTTGTTCCTGTACCAGTGAGTGTTGTACATGTGCATGTTCTATGCAATTTGGCCAATGATCTAGGCCTTTTTTTTACTGCTATTGCATATTAGGACACATTGGAAATTGATTGGAAATTTTTGTAACATAAATTGTTTTCTTTAGCATCACTCCTTTCAGTACTGCTCTTCACAGGAAGAGAAAGGACAATGTCAAATGAAAACTCATCACACTCGTCTAATTTCCGAGATCACCACATATTCAAAAATGAACATGTGAGTGCATGTTTCCTTTTATGTGCTGAGAGAATGATGATATCATACCAAAATGAATTAGAACAATATACTTTCATATCATTTCTAACTGTGCCACTTAGAAAAACAAACCTAAAAAAAAAATACGCACATGACACCTAACAAGGAAGTGGTTGTAGTTTTCATGTCTACTAAAGTTTAACAGTGGTCAGTCACTAACAACACCATTTTAATCTGAGAACTTTGGTGTCAAGGTGCTATAGTGATGATAGCTATATATAGTCATATCTGATGAGAGCTGAGATAAACGAATGCTGTACCACTGATCTGTTTCACAGTTTTAATAAAAATGCAGTACCAAGAATTGTCACATTTACTGCTTTCAACCACAAGGTACACATCTTTCTGCAGTTGGTGCCTGTGGTTATTTTTCACATGATATTTGAGGGTTGAGGGGAAGCAGAAAGAAGTCTGAGCACTGGCTGTGCTTTTATTTTTTTTTTTGCTCATCATAGCTACAAAGGGGAAAAACCACCATCACACAGTGACACTTGTCTTGTGCTTTCAGTCGCTTCACCCACAGCAAACCTCAGTGCTCAGACAGCATGACCTCTGTCAATGGTGAGTGCCTTGTTTAAGTTTCCACTACAAATATATAGCAATAGTAGGGTGGTGAATTCATGTGTAATGTTAAAAAAGCTATCAAAACAGTACAAATGTAGCAGGTAAAACAGATAAAATTTTGCAGTGTTGTAATCACTCTGTGACTGTAATCCTTGAATTGTGAAATTTGATTCCCCCCTCAAAAAAAAAAAAAAAAAAAAAAAAAAAAAAAAAAAAAAAAAAAAAATTTTACCCTTA
>OMKZ01021526.1:2411-13792 GCA_900302535.1 Neoniphon sammara | reverse complement strand
TCTTGACAAAAAAAAAAAAAAAAAAAAAAAAAAAAAAAGGAAAGAAAAAAAAGAAAAAACTTTTGTTGCCATTGTCTAGGTCAGCCCTCTGGCTCATGCACTGACCACAGAGAACACACTTTGCCTGAGGGCATAAACTCATTCAATAGGTGCCCTTCAGTACAGACAGGCAGACAGATCTTAAAGACAGCAGTGAACAAGAACAAGCTGAGACTCCTCTAGATCATTTTACATCATCACAGCAGCAGAAATGTAGCATTCAAGGCATTTGGGTAAGAAGGAATGGCCTGGGTTGGGTCTCTGAGCAAGCCAGCACCTGCAATGATATGAAGATACTTGAAGGTCTTTATCAGGAGAGTTATAACATTGGTGTGTTTACACACTGAGGCCAAGCCCATCTTGCTAACACAGGACCAAGCCACAGAGGGAAAAAGAATTAGGATCATGTAGGTGTGTATATAAGTAAAGGCACATGTGTCTCTAACACTTCAGTTCTGAATATGGCTAAGGAAAAGCTAGTCAACTGTAATTCATTATCCAGTGCAAATGACGGCCCATGTACTGAGCAAATTTCACAATTTTAGAAAGTTCATGTTATTTTTTAAGAGCGCAGGGGAGTTTCACATCCTCTTAAATGATAATATGCCAATTCCAACAATTCCTCTTTCAATGCTTTTACTAATGTTTTCCTCTCCCTACTTCAGATGACTCCAACTCAGATGAGGATGTCTCTAACTGCATTCTGGTCCCTAGAGGATGTCCTCCTTGCTCCTCACCCTCCATAGTCCCACCATCCCTGTCACCCAGTATTCCCATCCCTGCATACAGTGGACGTAGCTGCAGCCCTCATGGCTCCGTAGTCTTCACAGGCTCTCCTTCGTCCTCCCGGCCCCCACTGCCTTTTGGTAGTGCTCCCCGACGAAATACTTCTCCAAGGAACGATATTTCCTCTTCCCTAGGATCCCTGCGCATGTCACACCCCAACAGGAACAGTGCCACCTCACTCCTCTCCACGTCCCCAGGCTCAGACACCAGCTACATCCTTGGCAGGTATAGAAATTGTCAATTTTAACAATGCCTTTTGCCAAAGATGCCATGTGCTGCAAAACTTTATGAATAGCCAACAAGTTAAGAAACTGCCCAAAGCCAAATGGGATTAGCATCACATCTACAAGTTCAAAGGGTTCAAAATGTACCCACATCCCCAGAAAACCACTTGTCCAAGGGCACAAGACAACAACCTATTTGAATTTAGAATTTAGAGGTATCAGTCAGGTGGAGTTTTGAACTGGTCTGTTGAAACCTATGCTCTTCTCCCTTGCATAGCTGCCTGTCATTGGCCAGTGAAGATGCTGATTCTCCAGAGTCCCTCCTTACTCGCACACCCAGCCCCTTCGGCGATGGGTGCCGAACAAGGCCCTTTGACACCAGGCAGAGCCCAGACAAACTCTCGCCAACAAAGCCTTCACCACTCGATCAGTTCCAGGGGCTCCACGGCAGAGGATCGCAAAGCAGTCCTGCCTCGCTGGCTGGGTCCTTGACAGATATCCCTGTGTTGCTGGTCAATGGGGCGCCACAACCAGACCTTAGCCACAAGTCGCCAGAGATGGCCTTCACACAAACTCCGAAGATGTCCAACACCAAGCCATCTTCTCCTCACAGTGAGTCTTGAAGTTCAATTGTACTGATTTGTCTCTGATGCTTGGAGCGAGGCACAATGCTGGACTGGTGTTTGTATATTTAACCACCTGTAATACTGCATTTTCTTTGTTGTTTAGGTTTCCAAAGCCATTTCAGTGGCAGTCAGCCCTCAATGAAGTTTGTCATGGACACTTCTAAACTCTGGTTCCGCCCACATTTCAACAGAGCGGAAGGTGAGGGATCTCAAAATGCAAAACGTCACATAAATAATAAGAAGCACAATTTAATAAATAACTTAGCTGTCATATAAAAAAATATCTCCTAACTCTAGTTTTGGTTTTCATGTTTTACCACCATTAATTAACTAATTGAAAGACACAATGCTCCCTGGGTCTGGTCTTATGAAACCTGTTCACAACCCATGAAAAACACGTTCTTTTCCCTAAGCTGACATTTTGGAGATAAAAGGCTTTCACGTGACAGCAGTGATATTTGTACTCAAGCTGCAATGATTATAAAGGAGTTCATTCAATGTAACAGCTTTGCTTTGATTGAGCGACTATACATTTCCATTTGTGCCTCCCATAGTTTTTTTCCATGGAGGGTGTGCTGCAGAGAAGGTCTAGACATACTTATGCAACTGTCTCTGAGCTGTTGTGTGATGTGTAATTCGTTCTAGCCGAAGCCCTGGTGAAGGACAAGGAGCCAGGAACCTTTGTGGTGAGAGACAGCACGTCCTACCGAGGCTGCTTTGGACTGGCTATGAAGGTGGACCAGGTGCCCATCAACCTCTCTCCTACAGGCCATCCAGGTAACCCTTTAGTTGTCAGTATAATATGGTTTTAAGTTTGATCCTACCTTATAATTCCTTTGGAAACTTGGATGATCACAAACAGCCACAGCATACTTAGGTCTGAATAGATACACATGTGACAAGGGGTGGTCTTGAATATCGGCTACCACAACTACCAAAATTGCAGGCGTTCTCAGACAACAACCTGAACACAGCATAGCACAAGGCTGCTGCCAACCTCTGCCTAGATACCAGACCTGAAAGGCCTCAGGAATCACTTACCCAACCATGCTCACTTGAATGGGCATGTCTGTGGACCTCCACTTATCTGTGGTGAAGCAGGAGACAGTGCTGTCATTTTTTCCACCCACAGCACTGCCTCTATAAACACAAAAGAAAACCAACTGTTTATTGTGCTGTAGGCAATCACAGGAGACAAAACAGACCTCATTCATGAGGCAATCTTGAGGCTGGCTTCATTTGCAGATTTGTCCTTTTTTTGCCTCTTGCCTAACCATTGTGTTTTTGTTTTTTTTTTGTTTGTTGTTGTTGTTCAAAACAGGAGAAAGCAATTCAGAGGCAGTCAGGCACTTTCTTATTGAATCGTCACCCAAAGGTGTTTGCATCAAAGGCTCTTCTCAGGAACCATACTTTGGTAAGTACAAGGCTACAACAGCTGCTTAATCGCACATCTAATTATCCATTAGGCCTATCTTTCAAACTCACTTACAGCTGAGTATGAGCACACACCCTGGTCTTTCTGACAGTCTTGAGTCAGCGATGTCTGGCCTCCTGGGACGTGGGTGGGCAGCAATAGTCCAGTCCTCTTTCTTTTTGAGGCCTCTTAATGGGTATGAGCTCACAGGGTGTGCTCTCACACTCAGTCATTACTCTTCTGATTTTATCCTGGTTCTCCCTTTTCTTATCAGGGCCTGTTTAAACGTGTGAGAATGAGACATGTTTGATTGTGTAATGTGCTGCTCCTATGTTGCAGTGTTTATTTTTCTTGGCCCTCAGCTAGAAAGTTTCCACAAATGACACATGAAAATGTGAATACAATATAAATTCTACATCTAGCCTAAATACATCGGAATGGATCCTGGAATGGGCCCAGGAGTGAACCTGGGTTTCAAAATCAAAATTATTTCCCCGAAGCTACACAAAATATGCAGGAAACACTGAGCTGCAGTCATGCATGGTGTGATCTCCTGGAATATGTCATGTTTAGGAACTGGCACCAACCATTAGCCTTGGCACATTTTGGCAGTGGCTGTAAAGTTTGTCTATTCTACTAGCCACTTTGGCGCTTTTACCTCTTTTACATTCTTTAACTAACATTTTCTTGGCTAATATAGCACTGAAATTAGTTGCTGGGTGCACTCTGGGATGTATTAGCTACTGTCACTGAGGGACTAAAGAAAATAATGTCGAGATGTGTACATAAAGCAGGAAATCCTGCTGTGGTCAAGCATTGCAGAATATGAGTTTCTGATTGATGTGTTTAACCCAACCTACGGCTTTGTCGTCTTTGCAGGTAGCCTCTCTGCCCTGGTCTACCAACACACTATTACTGCTTATGCTTTACCCTGCAAATTACTGCTCCCATCCACAGGTAAGCTGTGTGTGTGTGTGTGTGTGTGTGTGTGAGAGAGAGAGAGAGAGAGAGAGAGAGAGAGAGAGAGACCTAATGAGCTTATTTACTGTATCCACACAGATCTGTGCAAAGAAGAAAAGGCAAACGACAACACATCCTCAGTGGACAGCAATAAAACTGGTGAGATGGAGTTACATGCTAAAACGTCATCTCTTCCTCTGCTTTCATGAACATTACTGGTATAACAGCCTACAGCAATATATTTCAAGAAGAGGTTGTTGTTGTAGTAATATAAATTTCTGATAAATGTGCTTGCCAACGAACAAGTTTCTGATAAATTTGTTTGCTAAACGACAACAACCAGCCTCTACTGAAGATACCTGATGTTAGCTTATACCTATACCTGACCTATCGGCTCTGCGGTCACCAGGGATTCTTGAGAGATTTCCAGGGGTCCCCAAATGACAAACGGTTTCCTTTTCAGTCCACAAAAGCTAGTGCAAGGAGATAATGTGAAGGTATGACTGTTAGGGGCTCAGGCGTTTCACTACATATATATATATAGTGACATGGATGTTGACTAAACATGCTCTTATGAGTAACTTAACTTCAGTTACTCAGTGTAGCCAAGCATTACAGATGGCCATATAAGTCTGGGTTAGTGGAGGAGAAGTCCAATGAGGAAAGGGCTCCTTTTTGTGAAGATGTGTTGCTTTCACCAAGCTACTTTGGTGTGTTTTATATCACACTGTGCATCCATGTACTATTTCCCACAACACTAACTGTTTTAATGTATGTCTTATCCAATAGCTTGCAACTTCATCTACCTGAATACCGTCCCCACTGAGATGTTGACAGGACCCTGTGCATTGCAGCGGGCAGTAACCGACACGCTTAACAAGGGCCCCAATGCCATCAAACCCACCATTGTCAACATGAAAGTGTCCTCGAAGGGTGTCACACTGACAGATATAAACAGAAAGTAAGACAAACTACATCCTCTCAACCTGCTGCTTAGATTTTATTTAGAATTACAATGTTATAAGAGGTAAAACCTGATTTAGTTGATGGCATTGTAACATCTTTTCAATACTTGCAAAATTTTAGCCAGTTTAATTGCCTCTAACAATCCTTACTATTTTCCCCAGGCTGTTCTTCAGACGCCATTACCCTGCTCATCTGATGAGCTATGGTGGTGAAGATCCAGACAAACGATTGTGAGTAGCCTTGATAGGATTCCTTCCAAAATGCTACATATCCATTTTAGAAAAGAGTAATTTTACCTGATATTCACTAGTCAGTGTTGTACAACCTGGATAATTACATTCTCTTTCATGTTACTCTTCTCTGAGTAAAGAATTCACGGTGGCTGACTTCATTTGTATTCATAGTGAATTTTCCATTCATACCAGTGATCATTTTGTCAGTGCAGATGTCACATGGAGGAAGTAGTGAATACCTTTGTACTTTACAAAGCACTAACCTAGGCACCCAGAGACATGAGTCTTGCCAGCAGAGGATATGGAAACCCCAATTCTTTCAAATTTCATCTTTTTAGTCATGATCTTTCTGTTTTCTGCTTTCTGTTACTCTCACAGGTGGCTGAAAGGTTCCAGTTTCAGAGCAAGGTACTTTATAACATTTTTGACCTTACCTCATCAGCACCATTCTAGCCCATATATTTACATTTTTCCACTCAGATATGATCACTGAAGTACTTTCTATTCAAGCCAAACTTGTTTTCTCACTACTGTCTTGGAACTGTGCATGCAAGCTGCAAAAACTGTCATTAACAATATATTAAGTCTTTATTGTAAGTGAAAGTACCCATAATAAGCCCTATTAGCTTTCAGCCTCACCTGCACATTCATAACTTTTATGCTTTTCATAAGTAAATGGGCTTTTTATTTTGTGCAAATAAAAGTTCATGTAGATCTAATCTGTCGTTGCTCCAACAGGATGTTTGGCTTTGTGGCTAAAGGTGCAGAGGCTGGAGTGGAAAATGTATGCCACGTTTTTGCAGAATATGACGTCCTCCAGCCTTGTGACAAAACCGTCGAATGTATTCAGGCAGCCACAGCCAAGCAGTAGACACACAGCCTTTCCAGAGAGGGTTCAGAAGGACTGACATGACTTCACACAACATGGGCTCTTGTGGCCCGGCATTATCTGTGTTACACTGTACATGTCCAGGTAAACTGTTACTATTACCACTGTTATACTGGACATGTGGCGTGGCTCACTGGATTACAATGCATGCAACATCTGACTGGGACTGTAAAAACCTGTGCAGGTTGTGTGTCCCAGTGTGATCAGATGATAAAAGTTGCATTATAAAGATGTATAACCAACAGCTTACCATGCTCTTGCACACTATAAAAAGATCTCACCAGCTTGACTGACTGTGCTGATGTCATTAATACTCACTATATGAGGTTAGTAGCCAATGAGTTTCAAAATGAATGTGTTTTATTATAAAATGATGAAAACCAGTGCCTTATGTAAAGGTTGGGATGTAATTCATTTGATTTGGGGCAGCAGACTTTGTTGATGTATAATGATTCACATGGAGAGTGAGCTGCAAGTCTGTTAATAGCTAAAGTAGTGATAAGAGAGATGGAGGGTTCTGTTAATAGACACAGAGAAATCCTGCTGAAATACTACCATGTCATTTCATTTATTTCCATTTCATAGCAGAGACTAGAGAACTATCCCTGCTGTATGCTTCAGAATGTATTTATTTTAATGCACTATGTGTAACATTTCTATTCTGTATATTCATGCACATGTACTTTTTCAAACTGTGATGATGATAAACAATAATAAACACTTTGGTGTGTAGTTTGTGTGGGTGTGAACCTGTGTGTTACAGAGAGAACGGAGGAAGAGAGAGCATTTTATCTCTTCACTGCCCTGCCTGTCTCCAAACATCAAAGAACTTGCAGTGAAATGCTCTTGTACAAAACAAAACAAACAAAAACTTATATGACATATCCCCATAAACCTTTCACACGTAGTGTTTTTTTTTAAATCATTCTAATAAAAACACACCAGACCGCGCATAGTTTTTATTTTAAATGATAAACTGTTAGATAAAAGCATAATGCTACATTCTGAAGTTAAAGAGCTCTCGTAATGAAAAAGAATGTAGTGCTCCATGAGGCAAAGCAAAATAAAGCACAGGAGGAACTGCATAGGTAATATTTTTAAATATATATATATATTTTTTACATATTCAGAGGCACCCAAATGCAATGCACAATGGTTCTTTTCTTGATTTTATTATCTTTGGTGCCAACTCAAAACTCTGCATAAAAACTGCCTTATTTTTAAAGTGTACAGATAGCATGTGTTAGGCACCACAACCCCCAAGGCGAGCGTTGAAGATACTGCAGTGTTAATTATTTACAAATACTGCCCCCTTCTGGTTAAGACAGGTAATCTAAATTCTCTGAGACACATGGTGAGAGTTAAGAGCCTCACTGCCGTTAAGTTCACAGTGAGCAGTTTTCGGGATAATGCATTGGAAAATGTACATTATCAGTGTGAGTTGCCCAAAAAACAAAAACAAAAAAACATTTCCTCCACATAGAGAATAAACTGCAATAACAAGGCCCCACAAGGCACAAGCTTTCTGGAAACCTCTCGGTGCTGAGGTTTCCTCTGAGTCTCTCTGCAGTGCAAAGCATTTACAGACAGAAAATCGACAATGAAACACCCTTAGATAGTTCACAATAAGTTATTGTGATCTGTGATACCACACTCCCATTCCTCTCTATCTATCTCTGCACTCTGCCACCTCTTCTCAATGTTAGTTGATTAGAATTAAATGCTGTGATTAAGCAGAATCATTGATATTAATCTTTTTTGAACGGTGACACGCCACGTTGCATTGATGACAGCGTTGAGAAACAGGTTGTTTTCTTTGATTTAGAGCGATGATACAGATATGTTCACAAGATAAATTAATTTTAATTATTTTCTATGATGTGTGTAGTTTTGATACAGTATATTTGCTGTGGATTTCTGAATGTAATTGCTATAAAAATGGCCCCATACAGTTAGCACATAAGCCCGATGAGCACGCTTATGCAGCCAGAGTAAAGTTTTTTGTGAAATGAAACGCAGTTTTAACCCCTGGGTAACGCCAAGTCCTCGATGAGACATTCATGAATGAGGCTTGATTGTTGTAATGGAGTTTTAGCAAGTCAACCGGCTGAAATGCTTTTGTAATCATATTAAGTTAAGCATGACGGGACGGCAAAATCCCAGATGGCAACGACACAGAAGTTATTTCTGTAGTTTCAACATCACCAGTATTGCCACAACCAGTGGCAGTGGGATGAGAGAGTTACTGGGTGATGGAGGGGATGCTGCGAGACCTCTTCATGATGAGACGCACCTCCACGTCCGGGAGGCTGTCCTGCTTCGTCTGGGCGCAGCCCTCGTCTGCTGCAGCCATGTGCAGGTCGAAACGAAGCGACACCGACTTCTTACGCAGCTTGGGATTCCCTTTGAAGAAGGAGCCCTCCCACTGTTTGATCACCTTGTCAATCTTCTCTGTCCTGGTAGGAGAGGGTAGAGGACAAAAGACATAAAGGCAGCATTGATGATAATATAGCGGTGAAGTGGAATGATGAATTCAGTGCCAAAGTAGAGGGCAGCAGCGTGGAATTAGCTGCACATCTTTGTACAGTGAAATACATTAAATTTCACATAATGTCAAGATGTAGTTTTTTATTTGTATTAATTTATTCATTTTAACACACAAGTGTACAATAAAAGCTGTGAAAATTAGTGAAAAGTTGTTTACAGTACTAATGCCATTCTTCTGTCTCACCCATAGCAAGCTTTACAAAGAATTTGCTCCAGTTTCTACATCACAAACAGATAACCAATTGTCATTGAGCTAAAATTTGCATAGCCCCGCCCCTTTACCACCCACTTGTTCCCAAAATCTGTTCCCAGGCTGCCTTGTGGGTTGACCTGCACTTGGCACTGCCAATTACAGCGTCTGCTCATGAATATTAATTACTAGTTATATTAGTGTTCCTCCCACTATGTGTGGGAGTCACACAGAGAGCGGCATTCAGAATAGTGGAGTAAAAATTAATAACCACAATTCTTAAACAATTACACAAGTGTTTAATAGACATGCATACATGGTACAAATATGCCTAAAGTGTTAAAATATGGGAATGATGCCAAGGATTTCAGGACACAGAAGCTTTTAAAACGACTATATAATATGCAGAATCATCTTTACCTACAGGGTGATGGACTATAGCATGGTCTCCTTTAACAGTGGGTGGGAAAAAATGTGTATTCAGCACATCTCACAGCTTACATGAGCACTGAGGCCTTCTCAAACACATGCACTTTCAAACTTTCACACACCTTAATAACAACGATCTGGCGGCATAATTAACCTCATGTGTGAAAGGCAGTTCAGAGAAGAACTGAAAACAGCCAGCTCACACATCATGGTGTGACAGACCTGATGACTCGGAGCTGAAAGTATTTACAAAGCCATGCCCTCTGGGCTGGCAGGGTGTCTGCGTTAGTGTGCATGTATGTATGTGTGTGTGTGCATGCATGTGTATGTGTGTGTGTGTGTGTGTGTGTGTGTGTGTGTGCCTGCGCATGTGTGTGTGTGCATAGTTACACATTAAGCGTGTACAGATGTATGTGCGTGTGTGCATATGGCTTGCAACACCTGATAATGTGTACAATGAATTCCACCCATGTCTCATCCAACAATGGCAGGCGCCACGCCCTGAAGCCCCACACCAGACGGGTATCTCCACATCAAACAAGCCATTAAAAGACTGCTCCCAAAGCAGAAACATTCCCATGTAGCACCGTGAAGAATTACTCATGGGAAATCATGCAGCCAAATAAGCTCTTTATGTCTCATAACTTGTTGAACATGCAATGGTAATTCCTTTGAGCTTGTGCATCTTGTCTGTTGGGCCAGACGTCGCCAGGGTGCGGAGGACCTGGCATGTGGGCCAAAGTGATTGTGTTGTGACAATGTTGTGAGTCAATTAAAAGCCACTCAGATAAAACCTGTTTAATTGGTACTTGTTGTGGCTTCAGGACATGTAATACCAGCTTGCTGATCCCAGTAGCCCTGGAAAATATCGGGCAGTCGCACTGATACATGAGATTACATTTCATTGGAGGTGTCATGCACTCATTTATTTTGAGGAGGCACGCACAAAAAAAATGGGTTATTTACTACATTTTTAGTTTGAGTTTGTGGGGTCACCAGCGATTCTGAGACAAAAAGATCAAAAGTCTGCTGTCTGCAACCTTTCACCACTCTATATGTTTCAAAGGAGACGCGACTCATCTGGATTTGACAAATAACCCTGTACCGAACTATACCAAACCGAACTCTGTAATGGCTCAACTGCTTTTTTAGAGAAAATAACTTGTCTATGCTGTGATTGCAACTGAATTGTCCAATACAACTTTATTTTTTATGGAAAAAAGTCAGAGTTCAAAAAAACTGAGGAATTGTTTTAGGAAAAAAGTAAATTTTGAGCTCCACAAAGGAATACCCATCCAGGCCCAGTGTATTGGGATGCCAGGAGTCAGGGGAGACCGGAAACCTTGTCAGATCACTCTATCTTGACGGACAGACTGAGGTATGTGTGACAATGTTTTTTTTTCTGTATTCTGGGTGAACTATTCTTTTAAGTTGTTGTCATAGTCAGTCAAAAAAAATGTATTCATATATTAGAGTACATTCAAATGTGACTCTCTTGGCGCTTGCTGTTAGAAAATGCACACATCACAGACTTAACCAGAGGTGCTGACAACAGGCCAGCAGAGGGCAAAAGGATCAATACTTACTCGATGGTGCCGTGACCCTCAGCGCTCTCCCGCACCACGTGGCCCTGGAGGATCTCCTGAGTCTTCACCGTGGAGATCTGCAACTCTTTATCTTGTTCTGGCTCTGAGCGAAGACATTAATAACAAATCAGAACAAGACGTGGCTGGACTGTAAGTGTGCGTGTGTGTGTTGCGTGTGTTTGTGTCCTACCTGTGAGTATTACAAGGCTTTGCTGTCTGTGCAGTATGGAGCTCTTCTTCAGCCCATTTTCTGCCGGGTGGAGCGGAGGTATTTCAGGCAGGGGCTCGGACTTGGGTTCGTCGGGGGTCAGCGCGGGGTCACTGAAGCCGTTCTCCAGCCCGTTCTCCCTCGGCTCCGCCACAGGGCTCCTCCAGGGCCGCAGGCTCATCAGCTGCCCATTGCGGTTCATGTACCTGCAGGCACAAGGACGCGGCACAGAGTAAGTACAGCCGACAGGAACGTAGATTGCATGTGTGTGTATGGGTGTGTTC
>OMKZ01021519.1:0-11476 GCA_900302535.1 Neoniphon sammara | reverse complement strand
CTTCACCAACGCAGCCCTCTGCCCCGAAGCAGAGGACTTTACAAAGACACAATGCTGAGAGAAGCAGCCAAGGGTTCAGTTCAGAGGAGGCGTTTAGGATGGAGGGATACAGGAAAGCCCAGTAACCCACTCCAAACCACTGCAATGTCTTTTACTGGGATGGGAATATGATGGAGAGAGATAAAGAATAGACACTGCCTTTATTTGAAGGCTGAGTTTTTATGTTTGTTTATGTGAAGGCAGTCAATTGAAGGATTACAATGAGTGTGCGGAAGATTGTTCCATTAGCCATTAAGTGATGAGAACATAGATATCATCCTTGTATCCCTGGTACATCCGTGGCTCTAGTGCTCCATACTAGCACTCAAGCAGTGGTAGTAGCATCCACGCTAACACTTACACTCCATGCTAACAACATACAATATGTTGAGTGATACCAATGCCTATAGAGAGAGAAAGCCGAACCACAGCTATCAACTGCTGTGAGACAGAAAAAAAAAGAGTACAGTACAGTCTTTCAGCCATCGGGGGCAGTGTGGAGCACCTGCCAAACAGCAGAATATGTGGCGGTCAATGGGGCTAAATGCTATAAAATGGTCACTACATCTTATTCCAAGTATTTACAAGCAACTGGACTATTACTGTCATTATCACATAGCCCAATATTTATAATGAACACATAATTATAATCGGACATGAAATCCATGGTTGTAAATTGATAAAACTTGAAAAAGATTTCCACTAGCATTAAGGCTATATGGTGCCAGCTGGCTTCATAACCGGGGGGGAGGGGGATTTTTTTTTTCCTAAATGGTTTCAGATTTCATTCATCTAAGCACATAGAAATATGGATCTTCTTAACTTCTGTCTGGTAATTGTCACCAATGCACAGTACAAATAAATATTAGCTGAATTTATGGAAAAGTCCCATTGACTGCTGTTCATTTTACTCTGGCCCAGTTTTAGAGCTCTATGTTGCCTCAGATATTCTTGTAGATGGAACATCTCCCTATATAGACTATCTCTGGTGATGCTAACACTTCTACATTCACTATGTAGAGTGTATCCACTGTATTCCTATAATGGGGAGCGACAGAAGCCTAGCAGTTCGAGAAGTAGGCTTGTGACAGGACTGTGCCAGTTTGAATCCCAGGACCAGCTGGGGAAATATGGCCCAGGAAAGTGAGTGAGGAATGCACTCCTCTTCCTTCACAACTGCTGTGCCCCTGATCAAGGCACTTAACCCATAACTGCTTCAGTGGAGCTCCTCAGCATCCAACAGGTTAAGTGTTTTCCTTCCCTGCTAGTATTTTCCAGCTTGTATGAAACTGCCCATTACTCACCACAGGATGTCAAATTGTAACGCAGGTCTCCAAGGTCAGAAAGAGCCCTTTCACAGCCATTAAGAATAAACCAACAAACAAGCCACCCATCAGGCCCACAATTAAGCAGCCAGGAGACACTACTTCACTGGTAAAACTCCTGCCTTGTGTACCCCTTTGAATGTCAGACAACAGTGTTTCATAATTACCTTTTTTTATTATTATTTTTTTAATTGAGGATAGTTTCACCATTTATACTGAAAAGGCATATGATCACTTTTGTGGCTTTGTTGATCCCCTTGAACTTATCCATTCACTGAAAGCCAGTAGGTCACATAGAGAATCGAGGCTTTGGAGAGGCATTCTAGATTCCCTTTGGAGCCAAGCTGGGGAGAGCATTGAGTAATTCCAGTACAGCTGTGGCTGACTGTAGGCTGGCTGACTGCTTTTGAGGCTGAAAAATAAAAAACATGGTTAACGTGCAGTTGGCTGTTCCAATAAGGCAGGAAAACACTGAAGGAGGGGACACTTTGGGGGGAAAAAAATCAGGGAGAAAAAAAAAAGCAATAATTATCAAAAAATCAAAAAGGAGACATCCATAGATGGCCTCAATCAATCACAGAAACAGGCAGATAGCACTCTGCTCAGATCATTTCATAGCTGTAAAGTGTTTGTACATAGATATAGCCCTCCAAGTATAAGTCTTGTTAGCCAAGTCAAAAAAGAAAAGAAAAAGAAATCTTACTCGACTTCAGAGGAAGTATCTGAATGATTCTGCTGCCATTGATAAGCAATGCAAAATAATCACGATGGATAGTGCTGCTATTCACCCATGACCAAACCTCACCCTAACCTTGGCCCAATTGTTTTAGTTTCATAACCTTGAAGTTTTAGTTGCCTAAGCCCCAAACCTAACTTTGACTTAACCTTAACCAAAGTAGATCCACCTGCCTAAAACTGTTAGTTTACCTTTTCCATTGACGACCAGGTGAAAAGAGGGTGTCCGATTTGTGTTGATGTCACATAGGGCTAATCCTGTCATGATGGAGGAAATGAGTGTTTATATTAACTTGTGTTCATAACATGTAATCTACATTTTAGAGTTTGTCTTTGTTTCATGTAAATGATTGGTGTAATAATAGAGGATTGGTCCGATCTTAGAGGTCTATGGCACAACCATAGTATTAATATTTAGGTCTTCAGCTTTGCCTGGTTTAAAACATTAGTGAGAAAAGTAAGCAAAAAGTCAATCAAATATAATAAGTTACATTACTTTGATGAAGTAAGCAAAAAGTTGCATTACTTTTAAATTGCATTACTTACATGTTTAGAACTTAAAAGTAACCTTTCCAATGCTATGAACAGGATATATAACTTAAGTATGGCACAGAAGGTACCATTCCTCCAGGATATTGTTGGTCATGGAACTTCATGGGATATGTATTCTGGGATGTGTGAAGAGAAATTCAACTCTGGCTTGTCTCCTAGATTCGGTGTCATTCAGAGGAAGCCTGTTGAATCACTCACTCATCCACTCTGTAGGGTGTGTGTGTGTGTGTGTGTGTGTGTGTGTGTGTGTGTGTGTGTGTAAAATGTACTGTTGTAGGGAAATTGATGGCAGTTTGATGTGAGATTTGCAGTAGAGTAAGCAGAAGCTGTTTTTTGTTGCTGCACACTCATCCCATTTGATTTCCTGGTAGCGTTTAAGGCTGCGACCTCAGCTGACATCCCCCACCCATCTCCCTCGAAGCCTCTGACTGCTTGTTTTGGTGACATACTGTAGCCCTTTAAAGAGGTCACGTGTAAGTGCAAAAAAGTAATTCTCTAATTAGGGGTGCCTGAGCCGAGTACACCATTATCTGTCTCTGTATCTGTATCTGTTAAACCAATGAAATTATGAAATTATCTATCTATCTATCTATCTGTCTGTCTGTCTGTCTGTCTGTCTGTCTGTCTGTCTATCTATCTATCTATCTATATATATGTATGTATATAGATAGATAGAAAGATAGATAGATAAATATAGATATATACACACACAGATATATACATATACATAGATGTATCAGTACTCAGAATGGGTGGGCCTGAAACCAGAAGTGGTTGTTTTAAGCCTGGAATAGGTGGCAGTTGATTAAAAATTGCATCATTTATTGTGGATGGATAAAAGAACCTCATAATTGAGCGTCATATAAGTGTTTTTGATCACAACAGTAAAATGACTTTTTACCAAACTGCATCTTTTTTTAGATCCTCATTAGGAAACACATTTACACACAGTAGTGAAACCTACAACCAGTTCCATCGCACTGGAATTAAAATGATCAAGTGAGATCATGGCCAATAAATCAGTGATAATTGCTGGTATGTTGGGTGTATGCATTGCCTCCTGGTTTGAGGCCTCTCTCTTAATAATGCACTCACACTCCTTCCTTACAATTTCTTTCCTTGCAATTTGGAAGTCTAATTAACAGCTTATAATGCTACAAAATTTTTCCCATGTCAGGGAGTTTTCATTAACAGAAACATCCACTGTGAAACACTTCAACTCTGTAAAGGGAACAGCTCTCAGTGATCTACACCTGTGTCAGCTTTGTTTGGTGTGTTTTTCTTATTCTTATCAATGACTGGCCACGTGTAGAAGCCGTGACATCATGTTGAGATGTTTACAGCATAACGACAATTTAAGTTTGACAGAAAATGAACCAGAAAATGTTTCAGCTCTTTAAACATTAACAGTAGATGTCAAGTTTTGGTGTCAGTCTCTGTGAACTGAAGAAAAAGTGCTCCTTTCTAGAGCCGCCCCTTTACTCCAGCATTCAACAATTATACAAGGAGAAATCCATTGTAGAAGAGACAGAGATAGCAATTTTTCCACCCACAGTCAGCTCAATAGATCAGAATGCAGTACAGACATATCTTTGCAGATCTGTCGTTGGCGGCGTGTGAAATACAGTGCCCTTTTCAGGGACTTTTATGCTAGCATGGCACGCCATGGCATTGCTGTCTCTGCACTATCACTTCTTCTCAAGTGCAAAAACTGTACTATAACTCTCTCCACATGTACATGTATATGGCACAGAAAACCACCTTCACGACCAGTGTTGAGGGGAAATACGTAGTTGTAAATGACAACACTTCATCGCAAAATAACTGCTAGATTTCATTGAACGCCACAGATTGATGATATCTAACAGTGTAGGGAATCTAAGGGTAGAGTTTTCTGTTGAACTATATTGAATGCAGGGTTTGTCTTGGCTTAAAAATGAGCTTTAGAGGCGCCCAACTCCATCCATCATGTGATTTCTCAGCCTCTGCTGGCCCGTTTTGGACAAAACTTGGAGGAATGATGGGTTTTGACACTGGAGTCTGACATTTTGACATAAACCTGATTAGCCCACTGCAGCGCCACCACCAGGCCAACAGAGCCCGAAGCTTCCTGCTCAATATCTCGGACACCGCTGGGTCAAATTTGATGAACCTTTGGGGAATGATGCATTTTTTACACTGATATCTAGCATCTACAAAATGAAACTGATTGGCCCACCACAGCGCCACCAACAGGCCAGGAAGTCTCCAAGCTTCAAGCAGCAATGTCTCAGACACCGCTGGCCCGATTCTGATGCATCTTGGGGGAGATGATGTAGCTTTATATTCTGGTTTGGAGTTTTCCGTCAGTATTAACTTTAAGCAAACGTAGTCTACATGTAGGCCTAGCCATCAAATGTCTACTAAACAGTACTTTCTTTTGGGAACGCAGAGGCATGTGTCATGGGCTGTTTCCATTCAGTTTAAACACTCCCAACGAACTTCAGGACACAGATGATTTACTTCCATGAAGTTTACTGGGGATCTTGTGAAACTGTAGACACAGTACGATGAAGCATGTTACTAGACAAATCAAATAGCACAGAATAGCTAGCCTCACTGCGTAGCTTACATGGAGAATATGATTAAACTACAAGCAGTAGTAAAACGTAAAGCTAGCTTAGCCTAGCAACACAATTAGCATCTTGGCTACGTTTTCACAAACTTAAAATATTGAACTTAATGCTACTAAGATAAATAATACTCACAGACTTTGCCTTAGCAAGAGGGAAAAAGAATAACAAGTAACCGAAGAGCTGGCAACTGGGAGTGCTCGCAGGCCTGGAGCTGAACACTGCATGGCAACTACATCCTGGTTCCCAGCATGCACTGTTTCTATGTTGCTATGGTTACAAAAATAAACCAATCACACTGAACTGAGGTAACAAGGTAACAAACACATTTTCTAGAAGCACGACAGCATGTGCTGGTACTTTTCATTTTTCATAGGTGTCCTGTTACAAAGCACCTGCTAAACACTGTCAGTGTGTGTGATCTTGTTTTTCATGAAATTGGTTGAGAGCGATTGTTTAAAGCATAGGCTACTGTCCAGCGTCACTATCAAAGGAGTTTGAACAAGGTGTGAGTGACTCAAATTAATATGTGCAAGCTTGAAGATTGAGGAGCAACATGGAGAGCATTAACAATAAGCATCATGCAGATCGTTTACATTGAATAAAATCACCTACATGTCGACATCAGTGTTGCTAAGGGCCAATCAGTTTCCTCTGCTAGAGTAAGGTTCCACCAAACTATGGATTGAAGTGCTGACCACTGAAGAAGACTGCTGCCTGCTGCTCATTCTGTGACGCGCCCTCTGCTCAGTACTGCAATGCACTAAAAGTAAAATATTCATGGTGAAGTTTTCTTCCAATTACATTAGTTCTTGTTTTTTCATTTTGGTGCTGGCAAATAAAGCTTTGGAGGAGGAGCTTACCTTCTGGCCAGTCCAGAAATTTTGAAAGCTCAAACCAGGCAATAACAACAGGCTGGATATAAACTGTATGGTGGAAAGAGACCTACAAATGACAACTGTCACAACAAAGTACAGTAGTTTGGCTTCTTATTAATCAGGATGGGAATATAAGGCTGGTCTGTCATTCTAGAAGCATGGGGGAGGTTTTAGATTCGGAAACTATGAATCATATCAAACCAGAAACAATTTGTTTCAAACTACGATCACACGTATGCAAATTGCACATATGCAATTTCAGTCTATCACAATTTCAGATCACAGTATTGTAAAAAGAATTAAGCATTAGCCTTTCATTAATAAGAATGAATGATTGCTTGGGTTATTGGACTGGGCTTTTGAAAAAGGTGTAATTATTTAGCTACCGTTCAGTCCTCATAAAACAGCAGGCTCCTGTTCAAGCATAAATTGCATTTTCACAGATTCAAATCTTATTAAAAACAATCATTAAATATCCAGTGGACAAGTTCATTAAATTGCTGACAGCATAGTACTGGCCTGTTCAAAAAAATAGTTGCTAGTAGGCCTTTTCAATGCTAGAAAACAAACCTTGTTTTATGTGAAAAATATGTTAAAAAGAATAATTTGTCTCATAGGTGTATATGTCATATGTGTATGTGTGCTTGTCATCGTCTACTTGGTGTGTCTTCCCTCGTGTCCTTTACTTCATTTCATGTACTGTGTGCTGAAGTGTCTGATGCAATGCTTGTTAACAGACTATTAAGGCCAGCTGAGCCTCCCAGGCAGCAAGAAAACCTGTAGCAATACTGTTCAGTCACGTTTTGCTTAAAGGTAACTTTTTCATATTGTAGGTGCAATGAGTAAGATTATGACCAGTCCATAGTACAAAATGACCATAATATATCTGTAGAGTTGATAGGGTAATGGATCAATACCAATGAGAACTAAAAAAAACTCAAAACCTGTCCTACGATGGTACACACTGTCCAGACTTACGGTTTCCTTGATGACTTGAGTTTTATCAGTTCATCCAAATGCTTCACTTGGAGATGGTTTCCAAACTTGTTTTTTATTCTGCTTATTTTCCTCCATTTTAAATCCACGTCTGCAGGCAGCACGTGATGCCTGACAAGACCTGCAAATATCTACCCGCCGAGCAAGATCTTTAAGTTCCTCTGTGCTATTGCTCTCATCCCATGATATGTACTTGGTGCACCGGGTGTCACTTTGACTTTTACAATGAGCTTCTGTCCCAAAATGCACTCCTAATTTGGCAACTTTATCAGTGCTGCATATTGTTCCATGCATTTTCTGACAGCTTCTGTTCCAAAGCGTGAAATTACCCATTGCATTTCTGCCTCCTGTTTAAACACTGTTCTTCATTGAGCTCTGACTCAGAAAATCTTGCATCCAAGTGGTGGCACATAATTTGTACAAACTGTGGAAAACACTTCTTTCAGTAACGTTTTCTGGTCAGCTGCTCCAAATCAAGCTACCAGATATTAGGGCTCATTTGTCGATATATTTTTAAATGTTTGTGTCAATTTCCTAGTATATGTGTACAAACTGAAAACTTCAAGCACATCGTACCCACATGAGTATGCTGATAAATGCCAATCACTCATAAACAGGAAGTGAATTCTCATGACCTCAATTATCATACATTACCACGACTGCCCCGCCTCAAAAACACCATATGGGGCACAGCAGGACACCCACTTACTCACATTCACATGTGCAAAATGGCATCCAGAAGGCAGAAGAATTTCTCTGAGGCAGAGGTGGAAGTGATAATTAGCAATGTTCAGCAGAGCAAAGATATACTCTTTAATAGCAGAAATGCTGCGGTTTGTCCTCCTCAAAAGCACAAAAAACAAATAAATAAATCTGGCAGCAAATAACTGCATAAGTCAAGTATTTCAAATTTAAATTTCCTTTTACAGCGGAGGATGAGGCAGAAGAAAAAGAGATTGTGGTCTTTGCATCCGACACATTAGGCAAAGGAGGAGCAAGGCACATATCGTAGCCTATTTACTCAAATAAACGCCAGAATTCAATTAAAAGCCGTTTCTCCGATTGCTAGGGGTGTGGCCAACACCGGGAGAGGGGGAAAAATAATCGCACTGAGTGCACTCTATACCACTCTGAGGCTGGCATGCAGAAACACTGGTTCCAGGGACCCTGCAGTATCATGCCTTACCATTGGCTGTTCTTCTTATTTGTTTTGTTTAATGGATTCCCATTGGCTGTATGGGCTCTAGCTGAATTTGTTGTGCGTTCAAGAGCTTCCCTTTTATGAACATGCTTTAGAAACTGTGTAAAAAAGCTGTAACCAATTTCCCCCTATAAAAAACAGGTTTTCAAAATCTGAGGTGGAACCCCATTCCCTCCCAACTTTTACTCAGGCAACGGTGTTCATCTGCGTTCTCTACCATTTCCACTGCTGACTGTTACTTATGTCAATTATATGCTACTGTAAACTGTTGATGTTTAAATTCCTTGGTTGTTGATAGAGGTTTCCAAATGTCATTATTTACAGCACCCTTAAAGTTCTTCATGTCATACTGAAGTGGACATGGTAACCAAAATTGAACTAACCTAACTAAAATTGTAATCTATAAACTGTGATGCATTAAGGAGGGTGTAATGTATTTTGCCTCTCTGGTAAAGGTAGTCAAATCCCATTGAAACCCATAGAGAAATGCCATTCCATTCCATTCTCTTGTAAAGTCATCTTGAATCCACAGTGAAAATATCTTATAGACAATGGCCATTCCTGGAATCTCATCAAAGAAATGTCTACTGATATAATAACCAGACAACGCACTTATTGCACTAATGCACTAATTTTACTACAAGTAACAGAGGCCATGTCCACACAGTGGAACACACAATTTAAAAAAAGAAATACAACTTAATCTTTCTGTATTGGCCCCCTGTAATAATAAGCAAAAATAAAGAGAAAAAATAGAATAAAAATAAACTAGAAGAGTGCACTCTTCTCAGTGTCAAGCAGATCTCCTCCAGGTGTGTGTGGGGACACAATGTCTATATTAAGTGGATAGTTGTTATTGCTTTGTGTCACAACTGGTTGTATAGAGGGTGAGAGGGGTTTTCCATGATGGCTTTGATCTTTTCCCTCATCCAAAGGCCCAAGAAAATTTGGCAAATTAGTCCACTGACGTATGAAACAGCGACAGCTGTTTTACACTTCATTTTTTACAGTGGTGAAGCATCAGAATATTGAAGCTATTTTAACCCCCGCTTGTTGACAGATTCCATCAGCCTCTGACACTTGTTGTTCTCCCATGTGTCTGCTCTGTGGTTCTTCATCATACAGTCATAACTGTGCACAAAAAATTTTAGGCTGATAGGTCCAGTAAGATTAGCCGTAGACAGACACACAGACATACAGACACATGCAACCAAACGCATGATCGCCTGGTGGAGGAAAAAAGTAAAAAATACCTCCTTCCACGTGTACTATCAACCCCAACAATGGATGCAACTGTTCTCCAAGCATTGTTACTGAGATGTTTATTCCTGTAGACCCTAGGTATTCAATTACAGTCCTGATGGGCTGGTGTCCTATGGACTTTTGGTCCTCCCTGGTGAGTAATGAGCTGCACCTGGTCTGTGTCTACCTGAGACCAGGTGTGGCTCATTAACCGCCAGAGAGGAACAAAAGTTGATTACAAAGGCTGTATTCTCGCAAATAAAAGTTGCATAGATCTGGGAACCTCTGAGTAACTGGAATCAACACCTTTTACATTTAGCACATGCCAGACAGAAGTGTCTTTTATTAAAAAAAAAAAAAAAAAAAAAAAAAAATCACATCGGTAGGAAAACAAGGAGGAATGAAAATCAGTGAAAGCTCAGCTATGGCCAAATTTTCAGGGCCGCACATTGGCAGAATTTCCCTGTTTGCTCATCTCAGTAGCACCACCTGATACAGTGAAACGATGTGTTTAAGTGTGATGGATGATGACAGGCATCAAGGGGCCAAGCTGAGCATTAATTTCCAGCAAAATTCACAATATGATATTTACAAGTACAAATTTTTTATTGAATCAGCTTTGGGAATTAACTATATTTAGGTCAGAGTTTCACAAAACAATGCAGGCACACAGATGTTGTCTCTACACTGGAGTAGGTTGTCATATGTGTGTATGTGTGTCAGTCATTTACAGACTCAGACATTGAAGTAGCATCAGAATTGTGTATAGGCTTTTACCGTATGAGGTGATTCACTTTGCCATGCAACTCTGCCTGTGCATTTGTGCATCGCAGGTTTTAGAAAATTCAGTTTTTACCATGTTGTGAGAATGTTAAAATGCCTTTTCAAACAAAATAGTAAACACTGATTAAAGAAATGATGTGTTGACACCCCCAGTGAGTTTTCCCAAAAGGTAACTCAACACTAACTTTTTTTGAGTTTTAAACATTGTTATACTGTCCATATTTGATGGATAATCCTGTGCTTATAATCAAGACAATACTGTAAAAGTAGTTTTTTTTCTGTTTGTATTGCTCAAAAAGCCAGGTTTTAGCTAACGCTGTTTGAAAAGAATCATTTGGAATTCGAACCTGACTCATGACGTGTCCGGGGGTTTTAACCTCCCTCCACTGCCTCTCCTTCTCCCTTCATACCTGTCAACTCTCCCGTTTTTCCTCTCCCGCTGTCCTCCCATTTGGTATTTTCCCCTTTTATATACTGTTTATTAATAATCAGTTAATCAACATGAGCAGGCTGTTATGTGAGAGCAAGGCCTCCAAAAGGTGGTCAAACAGCGCCAAAGGTTTGAAGTGAAGTCGAGGCAAAGTTATTGACGCTGTCTAGAGAAGATGAAACCTGAAAGTGAAACGGCTGTGAAGTAACAAAAATATGTGTAAATATGTAACTACATGGTAAGCAGAATTCCTGTTTTAATCACAAAATCTCTCTCTCTCTTTCTCTCTCTCTCTCTCTCTCTCTCTCTCTCTCTCTCTCACACACACACACACACATAGTTTCTCTCCTTCCTCCACCTGTTTGTATATTTTTATATAGGTCTACATTTTGCTGCCTACCTGTTGTTATCTCTCTACTTTTTGATCTACATGATAAACTTTCATGTGAGCTGTAAATTAATTTCCCCCGCCTTCCTGCTGGCCTGCTCTTCTAATCGCGACAGTATAATGTAACTGTATAGATATCACTCCGTCACTTCTCCCATCCTTTAACCAATATGGTTCAGGACCTCCACTGTTCGCTGGCTCCTCATCAGATGGAGGAGAGGAAGGAGGGAAAAATCCTCGACCTCAGTTGCAACAGATGTGCGGAGTAACTTACTATCACTCTCCATGATAAAAC
>OMKZ01021516.1:0-12345 GCA_900302535.1 Neoniphon sammara | reverse complement strand
ATCACCGTAATAATAATAATAATAATAATAATAATAATAATAATAATAATAATAATAATAATAATATTAATTCCAACTGGTCTCACTGAAGTCTAGGCGCGACATGACATAACATTATGAGCCTTATGTCAGTCCATTTGCATTTAAGCGTACATGCACAAATAATTCTCATAAAACATTGACCGTTTCTGCTCGCAGCTTTATTTATCCATGTGAAAATACATAGCCTGAACCCTTGAACTGGGTTTGTGACCTTAATCACCCAGGGGAAGCCTTTATACCCACAATGAACTCTTGACTTTAAAATCCTTTTGAGGATAATGGACAATTCTCTCTTTCTCACAATTACACGTGTTTAAGTTACAAATATGAGGCGGTAGAAATGAGAATATGGGTCATGTAGTGGCTTTCAGTGTCTCTACTCAGGGCTGTATTGTTGGTAGATTCCAGAGATGTAGTTCCTTCTTTGAGTTTACCCGCCTTTTTATATTCAGAAAAAAAAGTTTATGCTCACAATTTCATATATAATGTGCCACCTTAATATTTAGGAAAAAATCTGGTCACCCACTTTTTTTTTTATAATAGTTTACTAGCCTTTTAATTTGCAGTTCACCATATTTTAGGCTCTTTTTAATAAAAGTTTTCATTTGCCGTTACTTTTTTTCTTGATTAGAATCTTAATGAGGTATTTCTAAAAATATAGCCGATTTCTGTCTGTAGTAGGATTTGTTTGTTTTATAGTGATCGGGGCATAATTTACTTTTTATTCACTATTAGGCTTACACTATACCACTCATTATTACCAAGGTCACGGCTATGCAAGAAACATGACCAATGTAGCCTATAAAGCTGAGGGGATAATACAGACAAGGTCCAATTAAAGATTAGGCACTAACAGTTAGATATAGGCATCATTTTATCATTTTACTGAACTGAACAGACATGATGTTGGCTAAGTTTCTGTCAGGAGTGCAGGGTGTTTTGTGTTGGCTGCAGGGTTCAAACCTGTGACACCAAGTCAATCAGCGGGCAGAGATGAGATTAACATCAATCTGGGCTTATGAAGCGGGAGCAGCGCAGATAAATTCCTCTTAAAAAATGACGGATCAAGGAGTCAAGGGCTCCACCATGCGCCGGGGACCCTCTGCCGACAAAATAAGGTTTATCATTGAACGCTGCAGGCTGGAGACAGAAAAAAACACAAGCCATCGCCTTTTTTATCCATCCATCTATCTATCTATCTATCTATCTATCTATCTATCTATCTATCTATCTATCTATCTATCTATCTGTTGCGCCGCACAGTATACGAAAATTCCTGTACCGCTGAAAAGGCAAAAATATTTTTTTTCGTAAATAAGTGAAACCGTCTGCCCACGAGGTGAGATAATTTCATTTGTTGACAGTGTAATGCAGCCTAAAGTGTTCTCTGGAAACAAGCGTTGCTGAAATGTTCAATGTTGAAAATGACGTAGAATAAAGCTCATCACCTCTAAAAATAAAGTGAACATCTTGAAATAAGTTGAGTGAATTCATCTCACCTTTATGGCAGATTTATTTATTTATTTTTATTTTCACGACTTGAGAAAATATTTTATGAGTAAAATTAAATAACTTGTTGTTAATAAATAAATAAATAACGTTTTTTAAATAAGTGGACATGATGCGCAGGGTGGCTTTATAGCCTTGGCTATATCAGTGCAATCCCAGTTTCATAGATTGTATGTTGTTGTGTGCCCGCGGCCTTTGCTGATTTCACTTAATTTCAAAGGGAAATAGGCTAATTGTTGATTCATACAAACAAACGAACAAACAAGCAAAACAAACACAAAAAAAACATACAGAAAAATTGAAAAATAATACAAACTAACGAACAAACAAACAAATAAATAAATAAAGTAGATGTTGTGAGTATTATGTGAAGTGGTGTATCACTAAGCAATTCCTACTACATAGTGTATATGCTGTACTTGTAGTGCGCAATAGAAAGTCGTTATGACGTCATGGTAAATTATGGTTGTTGTTTTTTTAAACTCCTACAGTGTTACAGTAACAGTCTATTAGTATTTTTTATAATATTCCTCTCGAGAAGCTACGTCTCTGCTAGCCCATAGTGACTTTATAGTGACACTGTGTTAGCTTATGAGCTCCTGTATTCGTTGTAATATTCATATATTTAGTTAGTTATTTTTGCTATATTCCTTCAGTAATTTAGGGCCTATAGTGTGTTTATGTTCGTCAGTAGTGAGTATATGGGTACCTCAATGTATTTTTAAAAAATACTGTGATATCCTCCAATAATTCTAGGCTATAATATTCCTACAATAATAATATTTTATAATTACAATGAAATATCACTATCTTTTTTTTAACTTGATTAAAGGACTACAGTTATTTTGCGGGGAAAATAAAGAGGGGGAGCGTCTGTGTTTATGCCCCTATCCTGCTGCTTCTTAATAATAAACAACGCAAACTGACTCCTTATGATTACGGTTTAAAGACCATGCGAGATTTGCAGCCCGAGGGGCCCAAGGAGGCTCCTCTATCAGCTCCAGCCCGTGGGCAGGGGTCACGCAGGGGTCACGCTGCCCCAGGACAGGAAGTCACCCAGGGGACACCGGGGAACGGGCAGCGTCACGCGAGCCGAGCACGTTCATTGGCTCAAATCCAGGTTGCGTCTGGTTTGCTGCAAAACGCCACTGACACGAATCGTATGTGACACTAAGGGGGAATGAGCGTTATGGAGAGGAGCTCTTTATCTCTATCGCTCTGGCGCTGGGCAGAGGTGCACAGCCATGTTTAATGTCATCACACATTATTACTTCCCCATCAAAACGTTCATATATCCGCGGCAGGGGCGTCGCTTCCCTAAACCCCAAGATACGGCACAGCATCCGCACCTAACATCATTTACCCGGACGACTTCCACTAAATAGACTCAGTTTCTGGAGACAAAGTGGAGCACTACCGACCGACCAGATCTTATTATTTGGCCAGTGTGTGTTTAGGATATGTCTCCCAAATACATTCTCTGCCAATGTTCTTTGCTCTCTAAACTATAAAACCTACACATTTAGTTTGAAATATGGTGCACGCACTGACACCTTACCCTATCTAATTAACATCCATCCTCAGCGAGCCTCATTTTGGTTGGATGACCCAGACGACATGGCAGATAATCAACTTAATTAGGCTTACAAGGTTAAGCAAGCATGCAAACCTTTTATGGTTGAGATTAATAGTAAAAAAGGAGAAAAGAACAAGGCCCTCCTGTTTTTTTACCCATTTGCACTTGGGAATATAGTATATTTATCTCGTTTATTTATAATGCACCCCTTAAATGTTTATCCTTGAACAAATAATCTCGTGTATACATCCACATTATTATGGATCGGGTTTCTCATCTTGTGAAAGTTATTGCCGCCACCACCTGGACACAGAGAATAAAAACCTGTCCTGTGTCTAAAGCATCATCTCCTCAGCCAATTTCCAGTCCATTGCAAGTTCCCCTTAATAAAAACTTATTTAAAACAAAATAAAATAATTTAACGGACCACTTTTTTCTATGCTGGACGGACAACCTGTCTTCCTATCTAATCCTCCAACCGGCTGTTTTACAAAATCATGCCTTACCTACAATAGAGAAGGAGCTGCAATGGTAGACGCCAGGATAAGCAGGCCTATAGAGCAATAGTTTTGCTAGAAGCCTTAGGCAATGCTAAAAGAAAGTAAAACCCATTCAAGGCTGTCAAGAGAGGGACAAGTTTTTAAGAATCCCAAAAGGTGCAGCTTTCAAGCCAAACCAACAGCAGCCTCCTCCTGGACACACTCTTCTCACATCTGAGGCTATAATAGGGCCATCATTCCCTTTCTCTCTCTCTCTCTCTCTCTCTCCCTCTCTAAAGGATGACAGACTACAACAGCAGGGTGCGTACGGGCTTTAAAAAAAAAAACTGCAGCAGCTGCCAAGAACATGATTTGGTGACCGGCTTGGTATAAATGACACAAATGGCAAGTGAAATTGGCCTGTTAAGAAATGTGTGTGCATGTAATTTGTCAGAGGAAGAAAGTCTTTTTAAAGTGTTGCGTATGTGGGGTGGTAGGCAAAAAGGGTCCTTGAGGAGGTTCCAGGGGTCCCCAATAAAATGAAGTTCGATTTCAATTTCACCGGAAGTTAGAAAAATGAGAGGGAAAAAAAAACACAAGTCAGATTCAGTATCAACATCAACAAAAAATGAATGCCATGAAATGACTGCACTTCAAGTCACAACTCACTGCTCAGACTTTTCATGGCAGACTTGTGCGATTTTGTAAGAAGTCACAGCTAAGAGACATCTCCAGTCGGCTAAAATCATATCAAATCAGAGGCCGGAGTTCCGTGTTGGGGGTGGATGCACAGCGTATAGGTCCCTTCCTCTGTCGGTCACCTGTTGCTGTTTGCCCATTCATTCAGGCCCGGGCGCCTACTTGTGCAATCTGCCACAAGGCCGACAGACGACGCATCCCCACCATTGCAAATGCAATAGTGTCTGTTTATGTCAACATGCGCGCCTCATTCAGAACGAACGCACATTTTTGAATTGTTTAAGCAGCGACGTTAAACAGCTTGCAAAGAGGTCCCGCTGGGTCACCTGAATAAAAGTAGCCTCCGGCCCAATTAGCGCGTCTTTTCCCCCAGTCTACAAAGATAGGGGCAAATCCACCTCTTTGCATGGTCGCCATCTCTAATTGCCTCTAATTAAAATCTCCCAGTCATGTTTTCAAACTTGACCAGGTGTGTTTTGAATGGGAGTATTTGTGGGCTTTAAGTCTCTTTTTAGGCCGGTGTCTGGAGAAGAATCGCCTCTGACTGTGATATAGAGGGACTGAGCATACTGTGGTTGCAGGGGGGGTGTGGGGGGTAGGGGAGTGCATTAAACTTCAGAGAGTGCATTTTCATGGCTGCTTTTCTCACAGCACATCACACACACACACACACACATCACACACACACACACACACTGACTGTGTGTGTGTGTGTGTGTGTGTGTGTGTGTGTGTGGGGTCTGTTCTGGATAGATAAGTCACCTCTAGGCAGATTTAGCCTATACTTAATACGACTATAGCATCCATTAGTAGCAGTTCAGATTCAGTATACACTCACTGAATCACTGAGCAAACCTTAGCTCATAGGCAGAGAAGTAGGCTAGTGTTAAATAGAAAAGTGGGTGAACTGTAACTTCCCAGTTGGTGATCATCACAAGGAAAGCAACTGCCCATATAAATTTAAGAAAAGGATTTGTGCTTCGTCTCATTATTGGCATTATTGAGCGCAACCCTCATCATCCGCATCAGTTTGATGTTACTTACTTTGATTTATGCTATGAATTTCTGTCAGATGAATAAATTGGCAGACTCGGGAGACGGCTTTACCTTCCGTTAGGCTACATCCGTGAAAAATAAACCTGATATAAAACCGATTAGCCTTGATTGTTTTGTAGATGCTGTAATAGTTGGCAATCAGCCTGAATGACACGTCAAATCGAAGTCCCCACAGGAATATTATAAAGTATTATAGCATTTTCATAAGATAAAAATAACACTAAGTACAGTGAGTTCACTATAAATTGACTACTGAGTGCCAAACTCCCACAGTAATATTACAGAAATGATATAGGCTTATATGTAGGCCTATAACCTACACACACTGGCATGCATGTTCATCATAAGGTAATTAACCACCAATCTAAACAGTCAGTTAATTACGACATTCCTCATATAGCTAACATCAATTTGAACTAGATGCTATGAATGCTGTGAATTTAGGTCATATATTTCTATCAGCCTTAAAATGTGCTACTGTTGCACCGGTCAGCTCTCGATCTCTGCCTAGTTTTTTGTTTTTTTTTGTATTAAATAAATAAATAAATAAATAAAAATGCAGTTTCTGGTGTTTTTGTCCGAAAGGTGAGGAGGAAAGAGAGGGCAGATCAGTTGAATATAATCTGTGCAAATGTTCAGGTAGCCCATGCTGCTCTCTGAGTCATGCACGGTCCTTTGTATTAGCCTAAGAAGTGGTCGACCTGTCCGTGAACCCTTTCCTAGCGGGCTTAGGAGAATGACTTAAACAAGACGTTCAGAATTCATTAAGCTAAGTCCTGAGAGTGTACTTTACACAAAACCACTAAGCTCTTTGTTTCAGACGTGCCAACTGCAATTGTAGTCCTAAAAGACACTTGACTACATTGCTGAATGGATAAACCTCAGCGGCTATGTGACGATGCTTACAGCAAGTTCTTCTATCAGGCTACTAAGTCTTGAGGATACAAACCTATGGCCACGGAAAAATTGTATTACAGAGCCTTGCCAAATATCAACTGAGTTGCTTATTAAAGCTGTGAATGGAAGTATTCATATTTTTTTCATTTAAAATATTTTTTAAGACCTAACTTAGTCATTTTACTTGTGCTCATCAAAAGTCTGCTAGCTGTTGAAATAAATAAAAAAAAAAAAGTATGCATGCAGTTGGTAGTGGATATATAGCCTATATTACATTTAATTAGATTTAAAAATCATTGCATTGTGAAGTATAATTTGTAATGTGTTGTTCACGTGTTACAGAGATTTCTCAAATCAAACAAAACTTTTGATATATAAAGGGGAAAAAGGTTTTAGTGATGCTTTGGAAAGTCCTTTAAAGCATAATGTGTTTTACAAATTAATTGGAAATTTATACAAAATTGTCTTGGCTCATGACTGAACTAAATTGCACAGCAAAAATAGAATTATCTATGAAATTGAAGTATTATTAGATACTATTCACTGATATGTTTCAAGCGATTATATTTTCACCTTTTACTAAAGGAAATCTAAAACAAAGCCTGCAGTAGCGCTAGAATTCACCCAATATAATGAATAAATAAAACATAAACTGAATTAATCTTTACCAATCACAGCCTGTATTATGTTATTTGATTTCACTGTAGGTTGTTCTAACTCTGTAAAATAGGTTTTCCAACTATGCTGCATTAATTATACCATAAAGCTAAAAGGCTGCCTCAGTTGACAGATCCAAACTGCACAATTTATAATTTATAATTCAAAATTTACAAGTTACTGATAGGCAGCTCTCAATGAGAATAAAAGTATTAAACATTACAGGGTTGACAAAAAAAAAGAAAAGAAAAGAAAAAGAAAGAAATCATTGCTGTTATTGCAATAAAAATTACTTTTACAGCCCATACCTCCAGAATGCATAATCTAATATAATGTCACTATTTCTGCTTTAGAAATAACTTAAAGTCAACTAAGCAACTGATTCAGCCGTCAGAAGCTCCTAGAAAGTCCTGCAGGCCTCCAGTCTGTTCCCAGTTTCTACACCTACACCTCCCTCTAGTGGCATACTATGAGTACTTCATCACATTTTCAACATCATCTCATAGCAGTTTCAGGAAACTTACCTCAGATGACTGATGTTTAATATTCCATCAGAAATGAAAAACAGAACCAAAGCTACCAGTCTACCAAGAAGTCCAGGTATAGCTCTGCCATCGCCAACAATTGAGAGCTGAATTTCTAAGCTTGTGAACGAAGACAAAAGGCTTTTGACATCATTGTGCCTATACTGCTTCACAGTTGAACAAAAAACATTACGTGACATTGTCTTGGTTAATAAAGGGGGACAAGAAAGCACAGATTTCCTCAGGGCAACATGGTAAGACAAAGGTATGAAAGTGAATCAGACTCAAACAGCTGAGAACACACTAGAACACTGAGAAGACTAATGATTGGAGATGTGTGTAGACATTAGTCATAAACATAGAGTCCACACCATCTTAAG
The DNA here is from genome assembly GCA_900302535.1 of Neoniphon sammara. Taxonomy (NCBI): domain Eukaryota; kingdom Metazoa; phylum Chordata; class Actinopteri; order Holocentriformes; family Holocentridae; genus Neoniphon; species Neoniphon sammara. The sequence continues at coordinate 4,526 of OMKZ01021516.1, read as the reverse complement.
ATCTGTCCTTTTACAGTCCAGCAAAGAGGGCACTGTTGGGAGTTTTAGTTCTGCAAACATTTTATGTTGAAATAATCTAATTGGCTGAGTAAAACCTAAGTGGTCGGAGCCAAAGAACCAATTTTTCTGGCTGAGTAACTTTGGACTGAAGCCCAGTGACAAAGGCAAGTATGAAGAGTGGAATAATATAAAAAGTAAGTAAAAAGCCTAGCACTCTTGTTACTGGCTGAAAAAAAATGCAATCTAGTCATCAAGGTTAATTAGTTAGCCTTCCTGACCTTTCAGGTTTGACCAGCCATACTGGCTGTAGGTAAGTTCCTTCCAAGATCATGAATGGTATGGTCATGGATGAATGAAAAAGAAGCCATTGCCATTTGTAGTTCCATTTCTGTTTTCACCAGAGTTCCTTGCCCTTCAAGTTTGCCATTTAGCAAGCTTCAGCTGGTTCCTTGGTGCCGCCCTTTGAGTTTCCACGGCTCTTAGTGATGAAGATGAGCAATGCTGAAAATTTTTTTATTTTCTCATATTTTTATATCAAAGCTGCATTACCTGTGCTTCCAGAAAATGCCCTTTTTTTTAGCCATTTCCACACCTCCCATCATATAAAGCCTGCAATTCCACAACTTTCAAACAGCAGTAAAAAAAACCTGTTTCCTTTTGATGCCAAAGGATTTATTCCTCTGCAGAATCGAGGTATTGTGACATGTCAAAATCGTGCACAAAGCATTTCAGAGGGTACTGTTTCACCAACTACAATGGGCTTTGCAATGGGCTTCAATGGCTTTGTTTCTGGTCCAGTCTTCCCACTTTTGACCACTATTGATGAAAGGCTGTTGCAACAACCTGAAGTACAGAGGGAACAAATTTGGTATTTATTTAGTTATACCTGTGAGTCACACAAAGGACAGGTGTAAAAAGGTGACATGAATCAACCAAATAACATCTCTCATAAACCTCTTGAAATCCATTTCCTGGAATAAACATTACACCTTTATGATCCATAAGAAACAACCCCTTCCGTTTCCCTGTAAGTATAAACATGCCCTGCTGTTATTCTTAATGTACCCACTCTGCTTTATTAAATGTAGACAACTCCATCTTTAAAGCCTCTGTTTTAATCTCTAAACGTCTTTATCAAGGGCCAAACATCTGAAGAGGCAAGCCATTTATGTCTATGAACAATACTGATGAGAGGCTTCTGGATCTTGGTACTGGTACTAGAGACACTATCAGTAAGAGCTGAAAGTTCAGAATCAGAAATCAGAATCAGAAAAAGCTTTATTGCCAAGTACGATTTTATACATACAAGGAATTTGTTGTGGTGACGTTGGTGCATGCAATCAATAAAATAAACTGTTAAAGAGTAAAAATATAACAATATAAACTATTAAAAAGTGACAAATTTACAATATAAATATAAATACACAGTCTGTTTTTGGGATGAAAAGAGCAGTCCAGCTGGCAGTGATCAATTACATCAGGTCCCATGAAATGGAAAATGTAGGCTAAGTAAACGTCATTTTTATTTTGTGCGTCTTTTATTTTGAATTATCCAAAAATCTGTCATATTAATAGCAATATATTATAATGACAAAAGAGACCATGGTCAATTAGGTGCCTCTGTTTCTCCAAATTAAGGCCACATTTCCTACCTAAGGCAAAGGCATTTTGGTTGGTGACACTGTTGTCCTGCTAGTGACTATCCGGTCATGACAATATGCTACTTTTGACATGTCATGACAACATCAGGCCGACATCTTGACAACATCACTCCTGAGGATCCAACAAGTGACCTTATAGCTCCTAATCATAAACTTAAACTGAAATATATAGCTTCAATCAGCAATTACCAGGTCCAGACTCCAAGGAAGTTGTCTGCCCCTCTTGTCTTTTGCTCCAAATGTTGCACATCCTCAGAGTGTTAAAGTGATAGTTCAGAGTTTTAGAGTAGTATTTGTTGCTCCATGCCAGTGTAATAGATCCCCATCAACTCTTCTCCGATGCGAGAATGTGCACTTCACTAGGTGTGTGTTGCTCCAAAATAAATGTAAAGATACTGACCAGTAAACAACGCGATTTTAAGCAGCGACCCACAGCCCAAAGAGTGCTTTGAAGGATGTACGACACACATTTGTCACTGAATCATAATTGACGCTCATTCCAGCACCCTTGCCTCCTTGCCTACTTCTTCAAGAAAGTAGTTCCTGCATTTTCGACTCAAGAGGTCAGTCAAGGTGTAGTGCTGTTGAGATACAGCATCCCTTCTTGTACAACGGCAAGCCAGAGGAATTTCTGCAATCTTTGGAAATTCCAAAAAACTTTTTGATAATTAGTGTGCTCACCGTTAAGTTGCTTTGAACAACAGCATCTGCCAAATAATGTAATATAATTTATATAGGCATGTGTGTCCTGGCCGTGTGTCTTGGCAGTTGCTGACTACCAAGGGTAACCTGGAACTTTCCATAACCCGGGACTTACCAGAATCTGTGAAGTTTAGGGACTGCCTTTTGTTTTCTTTTTCATACTGTGAAGAACCAATTTTGAAGGGTAGCAAGGTGAGGCCACCAATTTTGGTGACTTCACCTTTCCTGAATTACCACCCTCAGGCCAAAATGTCATATTGGCACACAATGTATCACTAAATATAATTAGCGGATCAGTGGCCATATAACCTGAGTGCATATATATACTCCTCAGAGGAAGATTCTCCCAGATTTCGATGACCCTGTGACCTTTCCTGTAGTGTTACCCCTTGGCCAAAATGTCAAATTTGATATCTCAAAATCAAGTTTGGTGACCTTGGACTCCTAACCTCTGCTCTAGCACCACCCTCAGGCCAAAATGTACAAACCTCATTCTCCCACTACTTGCATTCACCCGACATGCACCAAGCCAGCGAGGCACCAGCGGCAGAGGGCCCATGCGTGTTAATAAAAAACTAGTGTTGGACTTCATAATTAAGTACAGGCACCAGGATGCAAACCTTTACTCTTGTTTGGGACCTCAGAAAATTGCAGACCTGAAGCACATCCTAGTGACTTTTGCCTGACTGCCTGTGTAGAGCAGCCAAAAAAATCTCAGTGTCCCTGAGTGAGTGAGTTTCTGACCCCCCTTGTTGACATGTGGATGTGTGAAAATCCAGGTAGGGGTTGAGGCTTAAACTGTATTTGGCTAGTTAACTGTGCACACAAGAGGTAAGCTGTAAGTTTATTTTTTGGTATGTGTGTTACCTTGTATGTAAGGATGTGTGGGGATGTATTCAGTTATGGATGACAGAATGTACAGCGCATTCAACAGCAGTATTTATCGTGACCATATTCACACTAATTAACACACAGAAACGTACTCGAAAACAAAACCTAAACACCCGGAAACGACCACCGGTCTCACTTCAATCAGAACTTGGACATGGTCCCTGAGGACCAAAGTCCCTGGGACCATTGAAATCCCTAGGACAAAAGTCCTTTGGACTAAAGTCCCCAGAACCAAAGTCCCTAGGACAAAGCTCCTTCGGACCAAAGTCCCTTGGACAAAAGTTTAAAATTCCCTCAAAGTGCAATAAAGTGAGATAATGTAAGCTATATTCAGACCTTGCATAATAATAATAATAATAATCATCATCATCATCATCATCATCATAGTAATAATAACAATAATAATTATAATGATGATGATAATGATAATAATAACGATAATAATTATACTACTACTACTACTACTACTACTACCACTGATGATAATGATAATAATAATAATAATAATACAAAAACACTTTAGTAGTTTCAAAGCCCCGATTAAAAGACTTAAAATGCATTTAATCTTTTCATGATGTAAAATAAAATGAATGGAGCCAAGAGGCTGCTACTTTCATTCAAAGCAACAATGACAAGAAAAAATCATTCAGCCACAGGAAATGGTTTGCTCTTGCTACTGAAATCATTTTCAGTTGTCACTGTCATCAGGATCGGCCCAGGGCTTAAGCGAAATAAGCAGCTGCTTAGGGCCCCGTGACCACTAGGGGGCCCCCAAGAGAAATTAACTTAAAAAATTCCATGTGTGAGTGATGATGATTCATATATTATTAAATGTAACTAACCCTAACCCTAACCCCAGGCTGCTCTTGTAGCTGAATTTGCTGCCATTTCAGATTAAAAACCATAGATGAGTAAAACATGCCGGGCTGCTCTTTGAGGTTTCATGTATTGATTCTCTGTGTGGCCAGTAGGGGGAGTTGCTGACTTTGCCAAATATTAACTGAAAGATTTTTCTGCAAATTTGCAAATCTGGTGTCTGCTTCCATGGCATTAATCACTGTGGATTACAATCTAACTACAACAAAAAGTTCTCACATTTAGTTTTACAAGTGTATTCGTAATGACAGAGTACAATAAGTAGAGTACGTTAAGGTGTGTGAATTATCAATAATCAGTATTACTGGCAGTAACAGAGGGCCCCAAAATCAAATTTTGCTTAGGGCCCCATGGAGGCTTGGGCCGGCCCTGATTGTACACATACTTAAACACATA
>OMKZ01021512.1:15612-26718 GCA_900302535.1 Neoniphon sammara | reverse complement strand
GCATCAGCAGCCAAGAAGGATTTCTTCACCAGCTGGAATCAAAAATTGAGGAAATTTAATTGCGGGAAAAATTTTAAATTCCCATAACGAACCTAACAAATTCAAATTGTCAACCGGTTGTTTTTCTAGGAAGCATAAATTCATTTCTAAAACACATTTGAATCCCCCCGCCTGTCGAACCGTCCTGGAACGGGAGCGGCGTCCTGTTTTATTTATTCATTTGGTCGTCATTTGGAGGATTCAGCAGCCAGCCGGTCAGCATTTCTACAGTGCAGACAAGACAGAGTGCGTTTCTCCAGGTTCACGCCAGGGCAAGCGTCCGTCAAAAACATCTGTTTGTTTTCATCTCCCTCGAGAAATCTCAGCCACTTCGCAGCAGTTTTCAGCGATGCAAACTGTTTCTCACCTGGCATCTTTTTGTTAGCAAGAGATTTAATATCCTGCCAGTATCCAGCTGTCTGTTCTTGACTCTTTGATCTTTAAGGGAATGTATTGTTTTATGTTGCTTTTTATTTTTCACATAGTCTGCACACTAACGGACAGTCACAGCTTTATTGACAGGAAACAATAGATCTTCATATAGAAAATATATTTGTGTCTTTTTTCCTTTGCCTCTATATGGTTGCATTTACACAGAGCAGGAAGAAATGTATTTTTTTAACCCACAGATCTGACCTCATGCTTGTCTGAAACGAGATCTGTGCCAACATGCACATACAAGATATGCCTCCATTTCTCTTTACCTCTCAGATGCTTGGACTGTACACAGCAATATCAATCCAGATTATGCCAGATGAGAGGAGGAAAGAGATCTGGGCATACCTAGCACTGAAATTCAGACCTTTCATTTTCTGTGTATGCAGCCATATTTTTTCACCAAGGAAAATAGACACAGCTCTAGACACCTGAGTGCAGCCTGTGGATTCCTGACTGAAATATGTGAATATATGTGAGCCAACAACACTAGTAATGCTGACTGATGACGATGACGCCTTACAGATTGTGCTGATGCTGACATCCCCAAACATATCTCATTTTATTGTTGTATTTAGCGTGTTTACCCTCACTGTTAGCTTGATCAGATCCTTCATGTAACCAGATAATTTCATCTTCATGTGATTGTACATAACTAGCACACACACACACCTGTGTATAAAATGAGAAATAATGTAATAATAAACAAGATCACCTTTCTAACGGCATGTTGAGCTCTTGGTCTGTAGGTGTTGTAATACAACGATGAATAACTGCAAATTTCAATTAATGAGCACACATTATTCAGATTTTCCGCTCATGGGTTATTTTATTTGCAAATGCAGAGTTTTAGGCTTAATTATTAACAAAGCGTATGAATACATGGTAGAAAGGAGGCATAGAAAATGTAAGAAAGCAACAGTCCTGTAGCCTATTCAAACAATAGTTTGAGCTGTGTAAAATATAAGCTTGAAAAACACGATACAACACTGAGAACATACCCACTGTCCCCCTCAGGGATCAATACAATTCATCTTATTTACACAACAGAAACGTTTGGATATGATGCAAACTGAATACAGGCGTTTGTGAAAAAGGGAAACCACATTGTTGGCAACAAAGTAAAAATTAAGTACCGCATTACTGTGCTACTGTTAGCGCCAGAACCTGTATCTATCACATAGCAGTGTAAGAAAATATCGATACACATTGCATTGATTCTTCATTAATAGTTCATTAATAGGACATGCAAAAATTCGTGGCAGTGATTCATGACTATGCATTTTCTTTTATGAACTACTTGAGTAATTAAAAACTGGCATACATATGAGAACAGAATGTGAACATTTAAAGCAGGATTTAAAAATATAAACTATGTGTGTGTATATTCTTTTGCTGATGTAGGCAAATGTTAAGTCCTTTGCTCATATTGCACAAAAAGTAGTGCTACGATGTTGGATGTAACAGGGACTGTGATAAATACAAATACAAATGCAGATCCTGCTATTTATATAAAAAAAGTTAACTTGTTTTTTATTCAGAGTTCATGCATACGATGGTGCATTCTTTATACTAGGACAGTTTTCCAAAAATGTCAATATGTATTGTATCACCAGATTCTTGCCAATACACCATGCCCTACTATCACATTAGTGTTTATGTCTATGCACTGGTGCACACAGGTGGTGTTACTGTAAGTGCTCCCACTAAGAAGCATCTGACAGGTCCTTCCTTAGAAATAAAGACATTTTAAAGAAACAGTCTCCTGACTGAACAGTGACCTCACTACCATCAGCAGTATAAACCACTATCCATCATGTGTGACCAGAGCAAAAGTTCACTAAAGCCAGTAAAGTTTGTCGATGGCAGGCATTACATAATGATATTCATATACTATGGATATCCATTATTAACACTTTAAAGGAACACTTGGCAAACAGCAAAAGCACAGACTTGACAAAAGCACAGATTGAGGGTAAATTTTAAAGCATTAGTGCGTAATCAGATGATTAATCTACACAACACTATGTGATAGTACAATCTTAGGTTACGTTCCCTTAAGCTGCTAATCAATCATGGAATAAAGCGATGCTCTTGATCAAAGTATTTTCAAATGTATGATAGTATTCAGGTGAGTTGTTCTTACCTTGTAAATTGACTGATCAGATGATCTTAAAGCTATTAAAAATCTGATGCATTACTTTGAGTAAAAAGCAATTGCAAAGTGAAGTTTGATGCTTAGTTCAAACGTACTTGAGCTGCATTTATGCTACAGGCCGAATGACAAAAGCTGACCCTCTAATTATGTCCCACAATGCAGTGAGGCTGCTCACTCCATGCACTTCGTATGTAGCACAACACCTGTTGTACAAACATTTCTCAGAGGCTGAGCTGCTCCAGAGGCAGAAATAATCTCAATGATTGAGTGTAACTTCAGCGGGCAGAGTCAAATAAGCACAGTTTTTCAGCATAATGACAGATTTCACATGTACCAATTAATATTAGGCTGGGACTAATATATTGGCTTGCAAATCTTAGTTTTTAAGGGTTTTCACTATTGAATGCCTGCAGATCAATGGGTCGGTAAATTGATTTAGTGGGATTAATCCCGTAACAGATTTAGCTGCTTTTATGTGACTAATCCCTGTGCAAATTTTAAATTATAGATATGTATTAGTGTTACACCTCAAGCTGTCACAATCATGTTTTTGTTTTTTATAATTGTAAACTATGTCTTGATGATTGGCTTAAGTAAGGCCCTTTTATTTCTCAGAATGACGTGAACAGTAGAGAGGCCTTGTGATAGTAATAATCATTAATTATAATGAAATTAAAAACCACAGCCTTTTTCACATCCGACTTTCCTGACAGATAATTTAGTCCAAGATCAGACACATTTAATTTAAGGAGCATTAAAATCTGCTACCAAAACACTCCATCTGTGTAAAACAGCAATGAGAAGATCAGCTCCATCCACACAGATTCATAAAGTGGGCTTCTTTCTATATGTGTAATTTTGGCCTTGTGGACATTCAAGTAAACTCACACACGCAGACATTAACTTGCTGATAAATGCAAAAGCAAAGTGCAGCTCTAGGCATTTTTAAAGATCTACCTAGCGTCCCATGTTTTAAAAAATCTCCTTAGTCTTGCTTGGCATATACAGGTGTAACTACTTTTCTTCCTGTATGTTATAACACAGCAAACAAAACACGTTATTTCTGCTCCAGTTTGCAGACCCAGGCAAAAACATATTGCAATATATGGTTTCAAAAAAATGAAAGTGCATTAACACTAGAAAGGCCAATGCCTTTTAAGGGTCTAAGAGAACACCAATGAACAGTAAACTATAACTACTATTTCATTGCGTGATTTTGAAAAAATAATGATCTCATAAATGTCAGGAAGGGACATTGGGAAAGCGGAGGTATTTCATTGCTAAATTGTATAGCGGCAGTCAAAAGCCAGAGCTTGGCCTTTCTAGTGCTTATCTTGCTTACACTGGAAGATGCTACATTAAGGATTTTGTCACATTGTTACATTATAATAAAATGGATTGCGTTGCTCAGATGCTGTTTAAATCTCCGAAAACCTGTCTCTTGTCATGCTGGGTTACCGTCAGACGTAGGATTCTTCAGCAAATAGAAGCTGGTCAAAGTCCGCCTCCGCCATTGGATCGCTGCATCTCCTTAGCCATTCCCTGCGATTCTCGACCAGGGCTAGCGCCACCTGTTGACCACTTTGGGGGTTACTGCGTGGGTGGGATGAAAAGTAGTCCCGCACTGCTTTGGTGGCACAGGGGGAGAGGCAGAAACGGGGTTCCGAGGCCCCTCCCTGAGAATCCACCTCGGAGACCTTCAGTCCTGGGTCGCTGGGCAGCCTCTTGCGGGCATTTTGCCTGTAGAGACCTTCCAGGTGGAGGGCGGAGGTTCGGTCCATAACTAGACGCCCAGGCTCTGAGGCCCGTCGCTGGGAAAGCCTGGCTTTGCGTTCCTGCTCCACGTTACCAGTGTTACTTTTCTGCCGCCTGAACAGGGACAGCATCGGCCCACTCTGCCTGTGAAATACTGCCACTGGTGATTGCTTGAACTTGTTTTCGTCACTTCCTGCTGCTTGCCCTTGATTGGTAACATCACTTCCTGTGTCAGCAGACTGCTTGGTTGGCTGCCAAGTGGTTAGCGTGGAGTCAGAGGGACGGAGGCAGGGGGATTTGGGATACTGGAGGTTCCCGGTGGATCGGTGGTGGGACGGGGGACTGGAGGAACAGTGTTTGGGAAGCTGAGGCTTGGTGGGTTCCTGGCCGGACCTCGTCTTCACTTGCCCACCTCTTTCCTTTGTGGGTCTGCTGGATGGCTTTGCCTTTGGGTGCTCCTTGGACATCTGTTTTCCTCCTTCCTTTTCCCCTGCTCTTCCTTTCTCTGGGTCCAGTTTGCCAAGATGGAGCGACTTATCGGTGGATCTTGCCTATTTGTGGACACATGTATGTATGGATGCATGTTTATACAGAGACAGAAAAAAAGAAGACAGATACAGAGAGCAAATCAAATATTTCTGTTGATCTGAGACTTGAACACACATTCAACTAGAAAGTTCCTGAAGGTAAGTTCTGACTTCACAGAAGAGTCAAACTTAATACATAAAGCACCAGATTAAGATCCTTCTACTCAGGATTAAGAGATTAAGATCCTTCTACTCACCCCTGTTGTGTCCTCCTCGTTCTCTAAGTTGTCTTGCTGAGTCAGCGACAACCTCCGCCCTTTCTTCAGCCAGGAGTTTGGGTGGAGGCCCCCGCTGCTTTTCAGGGTGCCCCAGGGTAGAGTCTCTTTAGCTGTGGAGTCTTTTGGGCAGCTCCCCTGGTCTGGATCTCCACCAGGAGACAGAGCAGAGCCTAGGGCCGAAGGCGTGGAGGGGGAGGAAGTGAGCACAGAGACTGGGGGAGAGGGGACAGCCAAGGATGAGGAGGTGGAGTTGGGAAGGTATGCTTTACTTGGGCAAAGGCCTAGTCTGGTCTGCCAGGTCTGGTCACGGAGGGAGTCAAGAGAGTCAAGGGAGGAGCGAGTCGGGGCAGGTGAGGTCGGGCCAGAGGAGAGGCTTGAAGAACTAGCCTCTAGACCGAGTAACCTCCCACTGTGCAGGCCGAGCCCAGACTCACATCCAGCCCTCCTGTTGTGGCCCCTGGAGTGTGCGCGTGTTTTGTCACCGGACCCTTTCGAAAACTCTTCATCATTGTCTTCGTCCTCATCAGTGAGGCCCTCGTTGCTCCCTGAAAGGCACGCTCGAAACTCGGCCACATATGCTATAGCCGGCTCAGAACGTCTTCTTTGCCTACGCCGACCATCTAGGGACAGGGAATCCAGGGTGGACAAGTCACCTACCATCGGTGCTTCCTCGTTGTGGCAGGTCAGAGCAGAGTCGGGACCCTGTCTCCTGCCTCTGGTTCTCCCCGATGGGTGTAAAGAATTCAGCTTGCCAGGTTGGCCACGTGTGTGCTGTGTATCTGGGTCGGTGTCTTGGTCGTAGTCGCTGAGTGTGAGAACGGAGTCCAGGCTACCCTGCAGTGGTTTGATTTTAAGGCAGCCCTTTCTGGTGCGGATGGCTGGTGACCCACTGCTGCTGTGGTCATCCAACTCGTTTTCTAGACTGTCGTAGGACGAGTCGGTCAGAGGGTACTGCCAGGCATCTAATGAGCGAAAGACAAAAGGGTGGAGAAAGAGTTTGACAGAGTGAAGGTGTCACAGAATGAGAGAAGTCAACCAAAAACGATGCACTGATACATTCCTATTTGTATCATCTGAACATCCTCTATGTTGGCATTTTATAATCAGATTTATTATGTATTTGTTCTCTATAGGACCCCCTTTCACCTGAACTGATTTTAACATAATATTTTGATCAGATTGCACACAAGTTCACATGACTACAAGTAGCAGTGGTGTCTCTGTAAAAGGATTGAGACAATCTCAAATCTTTTTTCAGAGGCTTCTCAATAATGACATTGAGTTATTTTTAGGGAGGGAAATGCCATGAAGATAGTCAGATTTAAAAATAGTGAATATTAGACCAATCTAACAGTTAGTGGTAGATGTACTCCAAAAATAATTATGTCGGTATTGTCCTCAACATTCAATTAATAACTTTGTAGTCCTGCTTTCTTTATCTACTCTTTTACCAGAAAGAATTATAAAGGTAGAAAATTAAATTTATAGGATATCATCATTTGGATTATAAAATACCACACGCATATAATCACACATGCAATCACATCAGTAATAATTTGTACCAAATACTTAACACTATGCAGGTGACGTAATGAAAGAGAAACAACATTATGAATATGTTCTGGCAGTACAAATGTCAAAGCATTCGTCGGTTGGAGTGGCATGACAAAAAACCTGTTGAAAGCACAGACTGATAGGTGTAAATGTTTGAGTGTATTAGCTCTCTCCATTTAAAAGCTTTTAAATGTTCAAAAGTCACACGAGTGCCTGGACTTGGATGTTTTATCCCTTGAGAACATCTTTGTGATTAGAATTTCTTTCCAGTAAAGTTCCTGCATTGTACCTGATCCCATCTCATCAGCCTTGAGTCTTTGCGGAGGCCCTCCGAACAGGGAGGTCGGATCCTCTCCTATAATCTGCTGAGAGTGTTCGATCATGAACTTCACCAACTCACAAACCTGAAGGAGAAACGAGGAGGAAACCAGTGAGGAGGACCGACAGCTGTTTCCATTCTTTGTGGGAAATTATGAATCAGATTCATAAAAGTGCAAATGTGAAAAATAACTGAATCAAGAATAAAAACGAAAATATAGAGCATACAACATATAAAAGTGTGTTTTTACAGCTGGGTTGGCTGTTGATGTGAAGACATATGGTTAAGCTGCATACGGTTCATGAATCAAATACAGGACAGGAGTAAACCAACCTCTTAATTTAAAAGAAACATTTAAGTGTTATTTTCTTGGGATTTTTAAAGAACAGCCTGTAACCTTCTGATTTTCCATGAGCATCCAGAGTTTTTCCATGACATTCATACTCCTGCTATCTGCATGTAAAGTCCATCATTTCTGTGCAGCAACTTGTTACAATGCCCGTCAACATTACGTTATTTTCTTATCTCGGCTTTGCTGTGTTCCCATCGCTTACACCGTTAAAAATGTCAAGCAAAGTGACTTTTCTAAAATTAGACCTTTTTCCCTTTCCATTGTGCCACTGGGAGACATTCCTCTGAGGCTGACGTGGCTTGAATGTGTTACATTACACTGCTTAATACTGGAATTATCAAATACAAAAAGTCCACATTAAAAAAAATGACTCAGCTCAGCTTTGTTTTTGAATGATACTCTTGATGCTAAAATATATCTGTGCGCTGACTACTCAAGTACTATTAAATGTTTTTAACACAACTACCAATATAACAATTATATTTTGTAAAAAATCCTTACCAAACACATGAGCCTAGATTAAAAACAAGCTGTGATGATCAAGATGAAGTTCACAAATTTTCTCACAGACTTTTTTTTTTTATATTATTTATAACTACAAATCTGAGAGGATGTTGTGGTGATCCCAGGCCCGCAGGCATTAATGTGGCTCCCGAGGTGGAGGTTTTATTTAATTACCACAGCATCTCTGGGCATTTGATCCACAGTTGCTTTCTTGGGACTTCTTTGTTGTTTACTAAGGCCTGCAGATAAAACTATCAAACTGCTCTTTGTAAAAAATAAATAGGCTACAAGGTGCTAGAATTCAACTGGAACGAGCCAGAGTTGCACAGGCTAATTATGTTTTAGGGTTCTGGGTCAAATTCCATGATGTCTTTGCTCAATGCTTTCATACCCTCTCAACCAAAACTGCACAGGTAAAAATCCACCTGTCTTGTTAGCCTAAATCATTAAATGGGGCTGCAACAGAAAAGAACATCCCATCTTCACTAAATGAGATGTGTAAATTACTACTTTTATTATTTGGTGGTCACTGATGGGAAATCTTCTCTTCTCCACCACATAGAAGGAGACATTGTCTTTACTGACGTCAGTTACAGGATTTCTGGCCTATGAAATGTTCAAAATTCAAATGGTTACCTATGCATGAAATTCCTGTGACTCACCTTCTTAGCGCCCTCCCCCTCCATTTCAGGACTGCATGGGCCAGGAGGCCACAGCATGCTGTGAGCGATGCACACTGATAAGTTGAAACTGGTCATCAGGTTGTCGTGGGCGTTGCCTTGGACACCATGCAGCATAGCGAGCAGGAAGCGTAGCAATAAGGCGTTCTCTTTGGGCAGTCGGCCTATCAGCCTGCAGGAAGAGAGGCGCTGTCGTCAGGATCAATTCATCAGTATCAACAAACACAGAAATGTACAAAGATTTGGTGACGCTGGAGCCATTTTGACAACTGACAGAGTTGATATGGTTATTCATCTGACGTCTGACTATTCAGACAGTATTTGTTAACAGTTCTCACAAGATTCCAAGCAGAAATTATGTCTTCCGTTACATTGCAAAGTCTGGCCAATTAACTTTAATTGAATTTGCTCACATGTGATTGGTGCACCAGAATTATTGGCTCTATCTCTTCCTCACAAAACTCTCTCCGCCTTTTTTACAAGAGTGAAACACGACTCCTCAAGGACTCTTCCTTCATTTTTTGTGACTATTAACAGAGGTCAGGACTGGCTTCGGCATTTGAAACCAATGGGGAAGATGGTCCCTCTACTGCCCTCTATGATTACACAAACATTCACTAAGATTGGAAGGCTGACTGTGTATCAACCATGATACAACCCTCTGCTGGAAGTTCAAATCAACAATTGCTGTTTTGTTCAAGACTGTTTTGAACTCAAATCATATTGTAGCAGCAATACCATCTAAAAATAAGACACTCTAGAAACATAAATGTAAAACCTTAACAGATCTAGTTCAATGAGATTATACCGATGATAATATGATCTCACCTAATTGACTTCTGTTCTAATAACCAAGCCAATATCCAGATATTCAAACAGCCACTACATCAATATAGTAATTAATAACATAGACTGTCTGCATGTTACCTCTTGATGTCTTGCACCTGTTCTTCTTCCTCCTCCTCTTCCTCCAGTACGTCCATCCACTCCTCATACATCTCAGAACACAGCAGGCTACCTGGGATGCTACGCAAGAAATCCTGCGGACGACACACACAGTTTCCAGGATGTCATATATCATATTTCCTTGTAGATATTATTATACTGCCTTGTAATATTAAATAAGAAAACATATCCACGTCTCCAGAATTTTTTATTTGATCTATTTTATCTCTGCCAATAAGGTTATGTTTAGCCTGTATACAGGGAAATGTGACAGATTGTATCTTGGTGGTGATCTGGATCTGGGACTGCTGCTGTAAGATGAGTATAGTTTTTGGTGACCTCATGACCTTTCCTCTAGCGCCACCCTCAGGCCAAACATTTGACTTGTACACAACATATATCTGAATGTAATGGATGGATTCCCATGTAACTTGCAGAGCGTACTCGAGCTTCACTCGAGTGAATCCTATCAAGACGGACAAATGTTCCCTCTGAGCTGAAGTCTGGTAACCAATAACTAATAATTTATCATACTCGCCAAATAATCTCTTATTACTGGCACTAATACATGTTTCCATATTCAAATTAGAATGTCATGAAAACACATTAGATTAGTCAAATTCAGTGGGTGTTCTCTTTTAAATGAATGAAGGAAAAGAGGGGAATTATATGCAAAATAATTAAATTTTTCATACATATATCAATCTTCAGACTGTTTTTCTGAATTTACTTTATTTCTATTGCTTTTTTGTATCTTGCATTTAATATAAATGAACAAAATGAAGTGAATAGTTGATGAACAGAGTTGGATCTCGGAATGTAATGCAACGCACCAGACATGGGTCAAAATATCTGAATATGGTTTCAAACGACGATGATGATTTCACCAGCTGTTTTGCCTTTTTTTTTTTAGTGGTTTTTAGTCCTGGTCAGTACAAAATTATTCTCACTACTCAGGGCTGAAGGAGATGATGTGAAGACAGCAGCCAAAAGTCTCCGTCTGTACTTTGAAATATGTCCATCTGGTGAGAATCGCTCGAGTTTTCTTGGCAGAAACTTAAAAGTTGATACAACTCTCAAGGACTTCTATTATTCCCAGATCTGCTGATGTGAAGGTTTCGATTCATACAGACTCACACACAGCAGGTTGTCCTGTTCTTTTGGATCTGCATGTGATGAATGTTAAGCGAACTGGCACAAGACTTTGATCTAATATTTCATCTTCCCTGTGTGTTTCACATGTATAGAAATACAGATAAATGAAACTCATTGTTTAAACGCTGCTTATGGGCAAGTTTTATGCTGTGCTGCTTGCCTCTATTTTAACATAGCACTCTGTTTACCACATCATATGATTTATACAGATGAAAAGTTAAATCCACACAGAGTTTTAATTTGCCCTGCAGAGGCATTGTGGGCTGAGAAGTACGTCAGCTTCCATTCAGAGTTCCTGCTCAGGAAATGGCCACAAACACGACACCACCAGCGCTGTTGTGTAAAGATCTGACATTGTTTAAGCCCATGTGCAGGGAAGCTCTACATTATCCATACAGGTAATAC
>OMKZ01021512.1:0-15592 GCA_900302535.1 Neoniphon sammara | reverse complement strand
GTGACTATAATCCAGATTAAAATCACAAGCCAATCCAGCCGCCCCTGTTATGAACAGCTTGTCCTGTAGCATGTCACACCAGGGACTAAAGGCTGAATGTGACTGGGGCAGATTACATATGTTTGTACAAATATGAGCCAGTCAGGGACACGACACAACAATATACGCACAAAAACATCATGTACACAGACATACATACATGCACAGACACATATACAAACCACAAGCAGCGCACACACATGGCTACATTAAATTGTATTGACTGGGAGGAGCATTTAAAGATAATTGTTATAGTAAGACGTAGCAAGAGACTTTTCTCTGCAGATATCCATCCTAAAAATGCATCCGCTTGCCTAGTAGAACTTCAAAAGCTCCAACCCACAGAACTTAACAGTGTTTAAATTTCTACTGGTAACCAGTCACACTTTTGTCCTGTTTATAAACCAAAAAAAACCCTTTGATTGCCTTGCTCTTTCACTGCAATTGTATGAAGTATATTTGTCATAATGATGTGGCCTTGACCCTACAACTGACTGCTACTGAATGTAAATGTGAGACCTCGTTCACACTCAGTTTTAACATCTGTCTTGGATGATCTAATCACAAGCGGACAGTGCTGAGTACCGGTGTGAATGAGGTTCGTCAAACCACCTTCAGAGGTCAGCATGTTTACAGGCACACAAGACGCCAGATTACTCTGAGTGATTTATGTCAGGAAATCAGGGGATGCGTTTGCATGTGTTACCTTAGGCTGATTTTTTCATTTCCTTATATTTTCATCGGAGGTAACGTTGACATAAAATTATTAAGCGTTCTTAAACGAGCATGTAGCACAGTTTTTAGTCGTCTGAGAGTTGAACAGTATTTGTTTGTTGTGTTTATCATGTCAGTTTCCTTATCTGTTCTCTTTTCCTGCACATGTAAAAAGGCATTCAGAAATCCGGGATTACGTGGCCCAATAAATGGGGTTCTCAATCAGAAATCCAGCTTGAACAACCCGATTTCTCCTAATCCCTGACCCTGATTATGGAAACGGGCTTTCTCGCTTACATGGCATTTCAGGAATCAGATAGCTGCCCATACTGCGAATAACCCGATTATTGAAATGCATGTAAACTCAGTAATTGGGCCACACATCTTTTGAAGCATGAATGCTAATGTGTCTCGATACCACAACACCAAAAGACCAGCTAGTCACTGCTTTGTTAATGGGCCAGGGATCAGGAATAGGGTGGGTAGGGAATACTGGGAAGATGTAGAGGTGAGAAGGACAAAGGAACCGGAGGAAGCTGAAGTAAGGTGCAGAGGGATCAAAGTCCTACCTTAAAGACTCCAGCAATGATGAAGACGTGGTCTCGTGTCAGAGGAAGCTCAAACAACCCAGCGTCCAGAGATTCCCGTAGCTCCCGGACGGCTCGAGCCCCAGGCGGCCGCCGGAAAATCCCTCGCGTCCATGAACCCTCGTGGTACAGAAATACCAACATGTCCTGAAGAGAGAGGAGGGTCAGGAACGGGACAGAGAGAATGAACAGAGGGCTGACTGGAGGTAGGGAGGTAGTGGAGGGTAGCTGAAGGGGGACCTGAACGTCAGCATACCTGCATTTTTAGGCTGACATTAATCTCTAAGGGCTTCTGATGGGGGAAAAAAACATTCACCATGTCTAAATCTGACTGATGTTGATATCTGGATTCTTAGCATTATTGGACAGGCAAGGACTTCAATCTAGAAGGCTGCCACCCTCAAACACTTGGTGCATTATAAAGGTGCATTAGAAGTTTTTTACCTGATTTTGATCTGTTTCTTTGTTTTGATGTCAGAATGAAATGTCACCCTCTTAACTAATTATTTGCTCTCTGAAGAAATAAATCCCTTCTGTTTCTTTCTGTTCATTCCTATGCATCAGGCACTTCCTTTTTTTAAGGTAACAGGAATGTTGTTAAGGCTCTAAGGCATGGGCCTTTCCACTCTTTATTTTTGGTTGCTTGTAATTTTTGGTGATCTAGGAATTGCTGTGTAGTCATCTGCTGAAGAACTGTCAGTCGCTCTGGATACGAGCATCAGCTGAAATGGCTTAATTGTAAATGCAAGTCGCTCATTTCTCACCATGACTGGCTTGGGCAGAGCGTCCTCTGTACAAACAGAGCTGAGCGGCCGACCGAACAGGCAGCCGGTGGCGGGATGGGAGAGGGACATGGACAACTCATTGAGGTGAGATGAGGAGCCGCGCCAGAAGGCCCAATTGATGAGGGAACGCCTCCTTTTAAACGGCTTCTGAGACGACTCTAAAAGAAGACACATTAATGGTTTTATTTCTTTTTGAAAGTAACATTTTCATGTAAATATATGTCTTTTTGCGCTTATGTGTTCTTTTGGACTGTTTTGTTAAAACCACCATTAGTCTGTTCTGGAGGTTCTGGGGCAAAATGACTGAAACACAAAGTTACAAACAGAGATTTTTGGGTGGAAATGATTTGAGATTTCTTTGGTTTCAATCATGAAAGTTGGTGCAGGCAAAAAAAGAGGGACCGGATGAGACGACCCTGACCAATAAAGTGCTGCTACCCTGATAAATTTGCTGATTTGTGTTGGAACTGGTAAAGACTGGCAACTATCAATTGATAAATACATTTGTGCATGACACTTCTTCACAGATAACTACCTAATTTACTTATTTTTACAGACTGTAGTTAGAGGGATTAGAAACTGATATGTCACTAACTGACTTACTCACTTTTTCAGAAATAAGATAGTGGAGCCTCCTAGTGGCGACAACTAAATATTGTTAGGGACGGGGTCCAGCAAGCACAGCCCTCACTGTTCTTATTTATTTAGTTGAGTAAACATATTAATATTTACCCACCCAGCTAGTTTAAATTAAATGGAATTTGGTTAATTAAACAAAAACTGATCAAGTTGGCTAAAGCAGTAGCCAAGTTGCTCTTAGCTACTGTGAGGAAAATAGGGAAATTAACATTTTTTATTTCAACCCACTTGACAAGGTACATACATAGGCTGGAGAGACTATAGCAAGCAATTTTTAAACCAAATTTTCCTTTTTATTTTTTTAACTTTAAGCCACAGTCTTGCTCTGGTACGCTTTGAAAGGTGGCTGCTGTAACCATCATACGATAACGATGGGAGCTGCAGCAGCTGGGCTTTCTTACCTGCAAATACATGCTGTGTTGGAGCGATGGGTCGTGGCTTCAGGATGAACTGGCACCGCTTGTCTGCCTGCCGCTGCTCTACCTGCAGCGCCCTCTGTCTTTCCGGAGATGGCACGGCGTCCCTGCTGCCGCCCGCCTGAGACAGCACATCTCTCACATGACTCATCTGGATACTGAAGGGAAACTCATGACCTGGGACAGAGAGAGGGGGCAAGCGAAAGAGACACTATCGATCCCTGGAGGTTTGATGTGGTTGTTGGATAACATTAACACCAAAATATCGCATCACATTGTTAGTCAGGCTGCATTCAGGGACCCCCCCGCCTCCCCTGCAGGAGCGAGCTCAGTATAACACAGAAGTCTTCTTTGGGAATCAATGGTACTAGTGTATCCAAAAAACCTTCAAAAAAACATCTCACCCCTGTGTTTAACCTCAGGAGTTTTATACCCGCAAGACAGACTGGAATAGAAAGAAATTGTCTTAATATGTGTTGGAGTGAGGAAATCGAACCACAATGTATGGGCAACAAATCCTGCCTGAATGAACCAACAGTAATTTAAACAGAAGAAGGTAGAATCTAATGACATTTGCTTTAGTTATTCTGCCACAAATGACAAAATGAGTAGATTACAACACCTCAGTCTTGTTGACTAATCTCACTAATGTCACCATTCTTATCCCTAGTATTTACTTTGTTGTTTCCCCAACAACTCTGAAGGTCCCAGTGGGGGTCTGGGACCTCAGGTTGGGACCACTAAATGAGACTCACTGACCAATGAGAGGATAGGGGGTGTTATCCCTCTTGGAGAGGACCCACAGCTGGTAGTCCTTCACGTTTCCCTGTTGAAAACAGAGACAAAGAAATTCAGGAGAAACAATAAACAAGGCTGCAAGGACTCAGAGATGAATATGATTTAAATACCAAGTTACACAACCCAGTGGAAAGCAGTAAGCGATATATTTTTAGAAGCTAAGACACAATGTGCTGATGGGCAAAGTGACAAAGAATGGTTTTCTATTCCACCCTCCCCACTCTGCAGCTACCAATCAGTGAAAATAAATCAGTTATTAGACACACTGTTGGCTTATTAACAGACTGCAGGGAGCAAACAGAGAAAATACAAATACACTAAGGAATAAATAACAAAAGCATTCCTAACAAATGGTAAGGGTAGGTGGGCGTCCAATTGAGGTAATGGAAATGGGCAATTGATGAAAGTGGAGTTTGGAATTATTAGTAGGGATCATATTATCTTGAACAACAGGGTAAGCTGTTTAGAGAAAAATAATGTTGGTCATACTTTCTTGGCAAAATACTCAAAGTTATTGGGATGCTGGCACATTGGTCAACTAACCCCTTAAGAGATGAGAATATAGACACCAAAACCATCCAAGTGTCCCTGGTAGATCACTGGCTACATGTTTCTTACTAACAGTTAAACATTGTGAGTGATAGTGAGTTTTATGCTACCTTTTTTAGCATAAACTATGTTGGGAGAAGTAATAAGACAAATCTTTTAATAATAAAAGGTTGATGGTTTGTTTATGGGCTGTATATTCATAACTGTAAAATATTAAATATCATTAACTCTGTATAATTCATATTAATTTTTGGAACTATTTCAGGTAAGCAACCATATTCCTCCACTGTGCAGTGATTTTAAACTGCTGTCTCCCATCGCCCAACACCTTCACCTCCTAAGTGTAGTCGATGGTAGTTCAAAACAGTTTGTTAATTATATCACATTTTGTGTAAACACAAAACTGCCAGACCATGTCATTCCCTACTTCCTTTTTAGCTTTGCTGCTTCAACTAGTTCTCATTTTGTCACTTTTGAGATAATGCTAGTGGCTCACTATCGGTCCACATGCTGTTAAAGTGTTAGCATGGAGCACCAGAGTGAACGGTCTTGTTCTCATCACTGAATAGGGTAAGCTGACCAACAGGTCAATCTACCAAAAATTGTGCATAACTTAAAGAAAACAGCTACAATAATTTGTCAGTATTTAGCTGATTAGCATGACTCACTGCGATGCTGAACTGCTGCAGGGCCAGTCGGATCACCTCATTGGTTGAATCTGAGTTGCTGACTGGGAGGGTCTTGGTCTAAAAGGGAGGGGGGGGGCAGTCAGTACAGTTAAAAGTACAGGAACCTTTCTTGGTGGCATTAATGTACAAACATAATGACAGCTTACATCACAAAACATTACCAAACAGCATGCATCTTTGGTGGGCAAACAAAAATACTGAAAACTAGTAGTGCTTCCAACAAGGTTTCTCACTAACAGGTTAAAGTAAACTTACTACAGCAAAAGAGTTGATTCCTTTCCCGAACACTTTCAAAGGAATGGTTTTCGGCTCCTCCCTCTCTTTCTCTTCTTTTATTCGACTTGAGGGTATGGAAAGCAAGGGGAGACAAAATATAAGATAGGTGATCTCCATTGATAACTGATATCAGTAAATATTGCTGACTTATCCCGCAGTGCAGCATCTACCCAGCATTTTTTTCTTTACCTAACTGGATACTGGGATGAACATTTGTGGGACAAAGCAAACCAGGGGGCAATTACACATGACTGACCATTTTTGCTTATGCTTGGTTTGTGTTTACAAATATCATTAAGAAAAAATCTGTTTTTCTGTCTCGCATACGCAGATGCATGAAGGCACACATACACACTTAGCGGAGTTTACCTTTTAAGGAGGGAGAGCCATCTCTCCTTCTGTTCTGCAGAGCTGAAAGGAAACATGGACAGTAAATATCAGAACAACATCTCACACGTATAGCCTCTCTAGAGCAGTCATAGTGTGTCAATGTGCATGTATAGATCAAACACATGATCTATAGAGGGAGTTATTTTAATAAATCATGAATAGAACATTTAGGAACACAGGGAAATGATTCCTGAGGATTTCCTCTGATAAAAATAAAATATAGGTAGGAGTTATGAAAACTGAATATAAGAAGGGCAAATCTAGTTAATGAATTCTCAATGGCAGCAAATGACTAGACAGTATTACAGGATGTGGTGATCAAAAACTAAAAAACTGCACTAAAATTCAGACTTTATCACCACTATGGACTTGTAAATTGCTCATACCATTGTGTATGTGTTTTTTTTTTTTTATTATTATTATTACCAAATTACTACCAAAACATGTAGACGTATTATCCGTGATGCACACCACTACAAAACTTGCTAACAGTCAAATTCCTTCATCACCAAGAGTAAATAATCCTGCAGTCGGAACATTTTCACAGAAGTACTTTCATGCAGTGTTGCAGATCTCTTGTAAACATTTCTGTGAATTTTTTGGCCTCTCCTTCAGGAACCTTCTGGTAAAGTGTGTCACATCCAGTTTACCACTCACTACCACTCAGCATCAGTATCACAAACATACCGAAACATAAACACGTTTCAGCTTGTTACTGTGAACCTAATAACCTACAGTAGGTCTACAGATAGTTCATGTTAGGGCTCAACTAATGTGTCAACTAATATCTTTAAATATGACCATTTTCATAAAAAAAAAACAAGTATTCTGTGTTTTTATTCTTGTCAAAATCTCTGAAATATTCATGTTCACCATTGAAAACAGGATAATTATGATAAGAAGATAACAATTAACATATCTATTCATACATCTGCTCAAAAGCTCTGCCCATGGGCAAACAGTGTAATATTGATCAGTTATAAAATACATATGTAATCACACAAACTACATCAGATCCGTTATATTGGCCCAATATTTTAGTATAACCCGAGTTTCTATGTGTTTACATGAGCACGAGCAAGTGTATATATTGATGGTGTCCATGTGTCATGTCTGTCCAGGTACGTCGGTTTCGTGTGTGTACATGTGTAATACCTATATGTAGCAACACAGTTGCAGGTAGGCCAACCCATGACGAAGCTTCTGTCTGGGTTCGTGCTTCCTTCACACACCTCCTCCATACAGCCTGCGGTCCACATCTCACACACACGCACCTGGGCCTTCAGCTTGAAGTGGTTGGCTGACCTGGGAATGCAGAGACAGAGACGTGAGGACTGATGTAAACACACACACGCACACAGACATAAACAGACACGCATGCTTACTTGGCCTTGGCAATAACCAGGATGTCGCTGAACAGGAACAGGTGTCTGTCTTGAGTCTGCAGTCCGGTCTTCAACTGGGCGTGGCCATGGAGGAGAAATGACCGGTCGGAGGTGGCGAGGAAGGACTGGACCAATGGGCATGTCTCTGGGCACAGAGGGACCAGGAAGCTCTCTCTGGAGGCCAAACGTGGAGCCAAATTATTTCAAGATATTTATTTCCCAAGAGATAAGAGATCATAAATTTCCCCTGGATTTTATTATTTTACATTACATGTAACTCAATGGCAGTTGGGAGCTGACCACGGTCTAGATCAGGGTGTCTGCAGGTTTCAGGAAGCCAAATTTAAAAGTTTTTGAGACCTTTTAAATGCTATCTGGAATTGACTTTGAAGCCAATTTAACAACAAAAATAAAGAAACAAAAATTCTATTTCTAAATGAGCATCACTTATGGAAGTTGTCAGACTATAACTGCGCAGTATAATAAAAACAACACCTGCAAATTTAATATTTTGGGACATGATGTCCAAAGATGTTCACTGAGGCAGATGTAATGGAATAATATACATGTTTGTCATATTGTATTAACCCTGCCCTGTGTTAATAAAGTGTGGACATGCATGTGTAATACAAAGGGCACATAAGGAAATAAAGCCAACGCCACAGCCGGTCCCATTCATATCTTTTTGTGAAACACCACAAAGGCTCCTGGGGATTTGGGAGGTGGGGTGAGGTGAGTAAGGGGGGTTGCCCACTCCTCAAGGAGCTATTTAATGAGGTTATTCACTTCCCTGGTACACATGGTCAAAGCCAAAGCTATTAATAGATGCCTGATCCTTTGATAAGATTGGCTGGAGGAGGATTATCTATCTGAGTGGATTCAACTACTCGCTGTGGTGTGCGGGGCTGCACCTGTGGCATGCGAATGTGTGTGTGTGTTGGCGCACGTGTGTGGCACTCAGCGAATAAGTGCCACTCACTGATCTATTGTTAAAAACCGGATTGCTGATGATGTAATAAAAAGTGAAGCCATTGCGACGCCATATTGGTAAGCCCAACTTTGTAGTGCTTCATAACAGAGGCGGCATAATCACTAAATCTCTAATCTGTAGCTCTATCAGCCTCAGTTTTCACCTGTAAATGATTTTCATTCATGACACAGACATCTGTCAGCTATGAGCCTTACTGAAGGAAAAAAAAAAAAAAAACACATTGGATTTTTATTAAAAGACAAGCAGGTAACATTTGTCACCTGTCATTACACAGACAAAACAAAAGGAAACTATTCATAAAACAATGAATAAATTTGCTCCCTTTCAGCTTATATCATTAGCAGTTTGGACAGATCTAGTATTAGTGAATGAGTTCATTGGCTGTTTGCCTAGCTGCTAAATTAACGCCATGCCAGATGGCAAGACAGACAATCTGCAACCTTTATCAGATAATGGTATAAATATTGATAGATGATAATTAGTGTTTTTGATATGCAATCTAAAATATCTTAATGCAGCCACTCACTAAGTTAGCTGTTAGCAAACAATTTAGTTGAGCTAGCTTAGTTTGTTTACAGTTGAATGAGACATTCTGTAAAATGACATTATTACCATTAGAGAGCAAAACCCATCTTCAACATCTTCTGCTTCGTTTGGGCATAGCAATATGGCACTTCCAATGGCTTCAACCATAATAATGCCAGTTTATTATTATGTTAGCAATCCAGATTCCAGAGTATATTATATTTTTATTACTTTAGACATACTGTTGGAGTAAAACTCAAAACTAATCAACTCCACTAATTATCTTACTGTATTTTTTTTATCTCACTCAGAAGCAATGGCAAGTGCCAATCAACTAAAAACAATGAATCACCCTATAGGCAAGTCCACCTCATACTGCAGTGGTTTCAGACTCTCTTTTAAATACCTTCTCTTGTTAGACAACTGGTTTTGTTAAATGAACTGAATAAAAAAAAACACACACACATTCACATGAAAGTCAGTTTAGTTCCTGGAGCTGGTTGGGGTTCAGAGTCTCAAAGACATTCAGCAGGGTGGATGCTTGGTGCCACATCCAGGTTCTCTGGTTCTCCAACCAGATGCCCCAATGCATATTAAAGGAAACTGCAAGCTTTTATTTTATTTTCTTGTACCTGGAGAGAGTCCTGGACCTGGTGAGAGCCTTGGTGATCACCAGAGAAGGGGCGGACTGACGACGGTGACTCTGGGACTTCATTCGCTGGAAGACAGAGAACAGAAACAAGGAGGGAGGGGTGAGAAGGGGGGACGAGTTCTGAAAGTACAAAGTTCGTTCAAATCCAAAGATGATCTGACCACTGTCTTGCAAAGACATGGATACAGCAAAAGAGAGCAGAGCCCACACACTGCAAACTCAAGAAGGAAAGGGTTCAATCCTCTGTGGATCTCTGTCAGGTCAAAAGAGAGGTGGAAAGAGTTCACGCCATGCTTAGGTTATGTTTAACCTTCTGTTCCATTGCATAACCTCCGTCTATGTTCTCCACATCCATCATACAGCCTCAGGAGACTGTGGCCTCCAAATGACAAGAATGGCAGAATAAATAAGAATTTAAACACAGAGGAATGTTGAAGCATAAAGACTAGCCAGGTGCCCGGGTTTTATAGACTCTACTACCCTCTGTCCGTCCCTGCCATGGCACTCTTGACCTTTCTCACTCTGTCATTCTGAACATTTTATTCTTGTCCATAAGTTGACAGATTGGAGTTTTAGTTACACAAACTTCTTCTCAGAAGCAGAGATGTTCTGGGGGCTGAAATAATCTCACTGGTTGGCTTATTGGACCTACAGTTTATCAGATTAAGCAACGTTACTTAACCCACTGAAAAAGAGACGCTATCTAGCCATACTGCGATATCCAAATTAGCGAGTTAGCACAGCTGACCTTCCAATTTGCAATTAGCTTTAAGTAAGCTAGTTAATTAGCTAGATATATAAGTATACTGTACTTTTACTCAGTATGTTCTGATGCTATTGTCAGTTGAGTTACAGCTGATGCAGTTAGATCCCATTTGTTCAGTGAGTGTTCCCTGCATAAAGAATACAAGTTGAGAAATGTTTGAAATTATTATAAATTTTTCTTACCTTTATGCCTGTCTTAACTATTACATAACAAGGGTTATGGCAACACATTCTGCAAATACACAAATACATTTGAATCCCAAACAGTTTGCTTTTGAGGAATGCCTACTAGGTTTCTCTAGTTTAGGTTTCTCTGTAGATTTTTGTTTCTCTGCAAACAGTGACACTGAACCAGTGTACAGAGAAATATTGACATGGCACGATCACTTGGTTGTCATTCTGTGCATTATAGTCTTTGTTTCTCGCAAACAGATTTTTTTCCATATCATTTCTATTTTCAGTTTTTGTCTAATCCATTACTCATCTATGCTCAGCTGCTCCAGAGTGGATAAAATTAATTTTGATTCATGCTGGCATAGCTAAGGTTTCACACAACATAGTATTTTCATATTATTGTGTCTCTTGGCGCAGATTGCTGTAACAAGGCAAAACTTTGATTTTGTATGATTTCCCTCTATGTTCTACTGTAGTCCTTGTCATTCAGGCATGTAAATAAACACATTCATGGTTTTCATTATTACTCACGTCCACAAACACAAATTACTTTTCCCAAATACTTTATTTTAAGTGTAATTAACTGTGAAGATTTCTTTTCCCATTAAGACTTGAGAAAAACACAAGTATTTTTGCCCGGCTTTTTGCCCAGGCTTGGTGCTGGATAAGCACATGGGCTGAACCAAATTACCAGCATGCACTACAGTCTGTAGGCACTTAGAGCTTAAGATTTCAAAAATGTAACAACTTTTCAGTAAAAAGACAAACAGATGGATGGCTGCACATTTTTGACTTTTCACAATGTAGCATCCATTGGCCCGGCTGGGTCACAGGAGGATGAGACATTCCTTGCATCCAAGTTACAATGT
Source organism: Neoniphon sammara (assembly GCA_900302535.1). Taxonomy (NCBI): domain Eukaryota; kingdom Metazoa; phylum Chordata; class Actinopteri; order Holocentriformes; family Holocentridae; genus Neoniphon; species Neoniphon sammara. The sequence continues at coordinate 4,349 of OMKZ01021512.1, read as the reverse complement.
TAGCTTTCATTTCAAGTAAATACAATAAATAAATAAATAAATAGTATTTCCAGGGCTAGAGATGCTGTGGATCCCTTGGACCTGAAATGGTGATCAGGGTACAACTGGAATGGGATTGTAGATGTTGATACCAGCATTTATTTTTGGACTGAAGTGAAGATTGTGTGTCAATATTCAGTATCTTAAAAATGACTATTATCATGCCAAAAAACTATAAGGATTCGGTGTTTTCCCCATTACTGTGTTCTTGCCTGTGTGGAAAAGCCTCTGATACAGGATTTAGACCCTCATGGGACAATAAAACTGTCCAGTAGATTTGTTGGTAGGTTTATGGTAGGGCGACACCTACCCAGTAGTCTCTCTGAGATACATTACAGGGACGAACCACCATCATATCAGCAGTGGACGACACTGACTGTCTGATATCCCATGTTTAATAAAAAGCCAAAGTCGGGAAACCAATTTATCTGTCTCAGCTTTATGGTGACACAACTTTAGTGATGCCAGGAGCTTATTCCACAAACTAAGTTTGCCATAAATCAGATAAATGGGAACACAAGCCATTTTAAAATAAATGCTCAATAAATGTGCAAGCGTGAGCGGATGGCAGGCATCTCCTCTATTACTTTTTGAATAATATCAAAATGTTGAATGAGTTTTGAAAGCCAGAAATCTCAGCAGCAGGCAAAGTAACTGTGGAGTCATTGATATTGATCAACAACTGTATTAATACCCATTGATATTATGCTCATTTTGGGCCAGTAAAAATTGTACATATTGTCCCTTTAATTTTTGAACCTAAACAGTAAAATAGATACTTTGACTTAATATGTCATGTCAGAGAATTAGTTGGTGTTTCTTAGCCTTGAAATGATAATTAATAAATATTAAGTCACGTTTACCTGAATTATTTTAAATATTTGTATTTTTCAAGTGGAATAATGAGACACATTTTTAATTTTTGAAAACCTCCAATTAGCAGAGATCAAATGTATTTAGGCTCACTAGACCACTGATATCGTACAGCTGAGCCTCATGTACCAGGCTAAGAACGGCAAGGCCATGACACTATCAAACTTCATTACAAAGGAGGACACCAGGCTCCTTGTTGTGTTGCACAATTTGTCCACAGGCTGCACAAAGGTCATGACCCGCCGGCAACACTTTGAGCATCCATCACCGACAGGCGTGCAGCAAGGAGGCAGGTTTAGATGAAATAAACTGAGATGGCAAGAAGCTCAATGAATTGTTGGTCATTACTCTGAATTAAGACGTTACCGACGTTACCTAATAACGCATCCATCCGGCGGGAATTTACCATGAGATCAACCCAGAATATAAATAAATAAATAAATAAATAGTGACACTATAACACTTTTTGGTATTTATCTCGTCTCGTAAAATACATGTAATAGGTGGTTTGAAAATGTTGTTTGTATAACATCCTCCTATAGGACTACACTAAGCTGTTTTACGTTTCATCCAGTAAATCTAAAGGTACCCTAAGGTAATGTAAATGTGTAAAGGTATTTCTATACATGTACAAAATATGACAGTAACCATTGCTGTTAAAACTAGATAGATAGATAGATAGATAGATAGATACCCTTTTGTTTTCTTGCTGTCCGCCGCCGCGGCTGAAGCTTTCCTGTTGTTGTTGTGGAGACATGCTGTCCATCCAGCCTCCAGACGCACTGACGCTCACTGTCCAACTGTCCTCTGGTGGTGCAGGGCAGAGAGAAACTCCACTAGTAAAGCCTTTCTCCGACAGACATAAACCATCTCAACACATGAAGGTAAAAAAAAAAAAAGTTGACAAAAAGATTTTTTCTAGTGCGCGTAAAATGGAAAACAGATCTCCAAGTCGGGCAAGCTTTTTAAAGGGACAGACTGTACAAAAACAAGAACAACTGGTCCCATAGCTTTCCCCCAGCCGCTATCACTGAGAGGCTGCGCTGTACCGCTCCTCCTGAAGACTCCTGTCTGGATAATCCACATTTACTGTGCCGCTTCTTTACGCATAGATCGGAGGCGGTGCCAACACACTGCAAAAAATACAGGTCTGACCAATTTGGTTTGATCTACAAGTGAGCTGTATAATCCTATTTGTCCCAAAACAAGTAAAAATAATCTGCCAACAATTTGTGACATTTTGTTCACGTGTTTCTAAGTCAGATCAAGATTGTTCAGATTGTTTCAAGGTTTCCTGATCGCGCCAATCAATTTCTTGTGACTATGCTGGACGGAGAGGTTAGCTTGTTTAAAGATTGTTGGCACCAAGTCAAACAGTTGAAGTGAACTGAAACAAGTGGGATACTCTTACTCCAGCCGTCAGAACTTCATTTAAGATTTTAAGACTGAATGAGATACTAATTATCTTGCAAAGATAGACACTTTTTGCAGTGTGCATCCGAGTGGGAAGAGCTCCCATTAAGAGAAAGTGAGGAGAGAAAGGAGGATTAACTTCTCAGTCAGGCTAGTAAGAAAATACTATGTGGAGAGAAGAGGAGGCATCACAATAGAAAATTAATTATTCTCCATTCATTATTAAAAACAAATACGATGATATATATGTTTTTGCCACCAGCTTACTGATTGCATTTTAAAAGGAATAAAACAGGAATGGCTCTGCATTTAATAAACACTTCATAAACATGATGAATTTCACCTTTGACATGCTTATTCCATATGAATTAAAATAGCTTGGTCTGCATCCGTGGCATTCACTATTGTCTCTCCCTGGCAGAACAAGAGGAGGCTCTTAGCAGATTATAGTTTTAGTTGTACAAACACTTGCAGCCAGAGCTGCTCAGGAATCACAAATAATTAGTTGAATTAAACTGCAGTGGGAGAAGCCAAAGAACCACAGTTTGTTTTTTTTAAAGACGCAAATCAGCAAACTGGCTATACTTCAATAGCAAAAAAGGAATTCTAGTGAAAATATGATTATAGAGTATAAAGCAACTTTTCTTTATTTCCATTCATTCATTCATGATGCTGGGAGGACAGCATGTTGGCTAATAGCTAAGCAGCTACATACCAGTATGGCTAGTTTGAATTTGGAAGGTCAGCTAGGCTAACTATTTGACTTACAGTGGCTTCATTTTCCCTGTAATATTTTTCTCATTTGATATTAACAAAAAACATGCTTTTTATTTTATTTATTTATTTTTACTGGACCTCAGTCTAATGGTACTTAATCTTTGACTCCACCCATTTTTAAACTTTTTAACTCTTAATAGCTTTGTCACCAAGAAATGTTTCTAGGAATTAATATATTTCTAATACTCCAATCTGCCCAAAGTTGGGTCTGGGGTCTTCCAGGGGACCTTGAGAGACTTCCAGAAGGTCCCAAGCAAAATTATGTACGGGTAATATATGGGTTTTGGTGTTATTTCACTCTTAAGAAATATTGTTTTCATCAAGTTTTACTGTTACCTCACTACTCACACGAAAGGCAATTAAAAAGGTCTTTACTGAACAAAACTTCCCAGATGGTGTTCCACAGGACAGTCTTACCAAATGGGGTCTGTGGTGTAATGTGGATCTATTTAGGTGTCTGTGACATGGAAAAGTTTGAGAATCCTGCTGAAACTGATCTAGAACTCCTGGACAAAGTGACGGTAACTGCATCCAAAAGGATTTTATGGGAACCATGGGAAGAATTTCTGGTTCAGAACCAACAGAGCTTATTTAGATCCAAAAGACAAACATTATTTGGGTCGACAAAGTCAGGCTTCCATCACTGTCAGTGCAGTAGCTCCAGGCTGTACATCAATCTGAAGTCACATTATTAAATTCTGGCGTTTCTGGGAAGGACGGTCATGTTCACAAATACTGACTCCAATGTAGGCCATAAGGTTGTAATGTAGGACGTATTCAGGTCTTAAATTGCACGATTCAATTAATGACACATGAAAACAGAAATTATTTGCTTTGAAATGCAGATGTTAATGTTCAAACAGTGATAACAGGGAACAGTATACACATCCAGAAATGAAAGCAGACATTTTTAAATGAGGTATTTGTCTGTGAACAGCTACGGATACAGTGAATTTGAAGGGGAGTTTGCGAGTAATAGACGACATTTCAAAAGGAAAAATGACTATTGCCCCAAAATTGATTGTACTTCTGTAAGGAGAAGTGGGCCAGAAACTGGGCTAAAGAAGAACCAGGACAGAAAGTGAAAAAGAATGAGAGAGAGAGAGAGAGAGAGAGAGAAAGAGAGTGTTCATTCCCCAAATTGGCCGCAATCAGCCCCGTTAAAACTGGATCACTTTAATGATTATCTTCCCTGATGTTGATAATGAACAGCCTTGGGCATGGCAAAGAAAAGCAACCTCCCACCC
>OMKZ01021510.1:0-12653 GCA_900302535.1 Neoniphon sammara | reverse complement strand
GCTGGGGGGGGTGGGGAATTAGTCAAAGATGTCGACAGCCGGTGAACTCATGCTGTCAATTTGTTGGGAATGCGTCGCCATAAATTAGGCTATCGATCGCTATCGCCTGTGAATCCTAAATCTATCTGCACATGATCTATGACCAAAAAAGCGATTACCGCATCTACTTGGTTATGCTTTTTGGCCGTCTTGACGTCTGCATCCCCGCTCGTTGGGGCTGCTGTTGCATAGATGCAAATGTATGAAAATGGCAAACTGATGTGACCTGCCCCACGACCAGCTGTCACCTAAAACTCAGTCACACCTCACATGCTAAGATAGCACATGCAGGTCTGCGCTGGTGCAGACAAAGGCGTGTTTGTAAGACACATACACAGACAGAGAGACAGACAGGCACACCCAACGCAGATCCTGCCCTACCTTGTCAAACAAGTTCTAGCAACAGCACTTATACAAGAAAGGGGAGGGGAGGCAGCGAGTTGACGTGGGAAGAGGAGTCTTTATTTTCCAAAACCAAGCACACTTCACGATCACATTAAGGGCTGTTTGTGTTGTCAAGCATGAGTTTAGATTTTAAAAGGATCGTGGCATTTATTGCCAACACAGAATGAACAAAAATCAACACGCAGCTGATCAGTCAAACAATCCGAGGAGGCCGTCTTTAGAGCCAAGGTTGCCTCAAAGGAGAAGAAACAAGTTCTCCTCTGGGCTCCGCAGCGGCAGCCTCTTTCCTCCGTCACCGGGCCCGATAACCGGTGGCGATGAAGTCACCTCAAACAAGGCTTACTCGATCTGCTCAGCACAAGTCAGCGCTGCAGCTAGATCAAGGCCAACTTTTACCATTAAACTCAGCCTCAATCAATTCGTGCCTCAAATGCTGATGGGTCTGAGCTAGTCGAGGCAAAGGGCAGCTCGCAGTGACACAGCAAAGTGCTGAAGCAAGACAAAATAAAATCTACAAAGAATATAAGAAAGGAGAGCGTAGCCTGGGTCTATAAAGTGAAAGAGAAAAAAAACAACAGTCAGGTGCTCTTCAGGACGGGGCAGTGATATTTGAGATAAAGCAAAGATAGTCCGTCCCACTCTGTACAGGTAAGTCCTTGTTGGGTGGCAATCAAAAGAAGTCTGAGGCACACTGATGCAAGTAAAACATTTTTTTTTTCAGCTAGAGGGACCGACGTGTTTTGAATCTTCAGGGTTGACTGTAAAGAGAGCGATGAACAATCTTTGCTTTACCTCCCAACAAAATAAAATCTACTTTTTTTTCGCTCAGAGGATCACGGGTCCTAGCCCACGGACTGCAGCATTATTTTGTGTGAGAGCAGTGTGAATTATCAGTGCATATCATCCCTACACAATAATACGCACTCACATGACTTGCCATGCAGACATAAATACACGCACACACACACGCGCGCGCACACACACACTCACACATACACCAAGTGCTTAATCAATGAATTCCCTACCATCTTGCCAGCTTCCATTCAAGCCCAGATGCTATCAATAAAGAGAATCCTCTTCAAAACAGCTGCTAAAGAGAAATGGATAGAGAGACAAGAGAAAGAGCCATGCACACACACACACACACACACATATGCACACACACAGAGAGCGGACACACACACACACACACAAACGCTAGGCCGATTCATACACAAGCAGATAATACTGAAGTGTGAACCCACAATCCAACAATCTTGTGACAATGGCTCCCAGTGCTAAGAGACGTGCTATGATGTTGTTGTCATTCAAGAGACTCTACACCACTGACATCGGTCTTTGTGGATAGGAGAAAAAAAATTTTTTTACTCAGAGCTAGGTTCGCACCAAGATCTCCACCCATTCAGCAAAGTGTCCTTTTGCCTCCTTAGACAAGAGCCTTGCCATCTTTGCCAAGGACTGCTACTGTCGCCGCACCTTGAACCACAACCCTCCGCCAACAAAGGCCAAGTTAGCTGCACGACACGAAGCGGAGCTGCCAATAACGGCATCCATAACGCATTAAACTGATTTTCAAAGACAAAAATAAAGACGACACTGCACGGCGATAAAGAAAAAAAGCTGCACATGGCTGCAAGAAGACTGTAAATAATGCATGTATGACTTAGGTTTACCCATTCTGATGAATCACCCGACTCCCACCCAGCAAATAAAAACATCTGGATTGACATTTGAGACATTATAAAGCACATCAGCAACAAAGCAGCAGCACTGAATTAGCACAAAGCACAAGACAGCATGATTATCATCATCACCAAGATTTAGGTAATTCATTCATTTTTCTCTTTTTTTTTGTTGTTTTTAAATCATCATAATCATCAATTATCAGTTGTTAATTTGTGTGTGGCATCAACCAAACAAGATATTTTTGGAATTCAAAGGTCTCTCACCAACTGAAATTGGTGAAGGCTCAGATCTGACTGTCCGGGGAATTCCAAGCAGAAGGGCCCCTGAAAGGCAAAGACGGACGTTCCCAAGTCACACAATTATATCAGCTCTCCATCTTTCTCTCTCACACACACACACACACACACACACACATCTGCACACAATCCCAGCCTACCAGACTTTATGCAAAAGCAACGTGTTCTCCCTAGAAATAATTCATTCCCATGCCTTTTGAGTTATTTAACCTACTACTTCCTCTCTGCTGGCTCAGCTTTCTCCAGGGTGCGTGTTCGGCCCCATTATTACTCGCTTTACACAGAGAGAATAGGAGAACAACTGGCTCGGCGCTGGTTACATGGCTGTTTGTACTGGCTGGATGGTTGTTAAAGCAATATTTCACTTTGGTAGGAACATTTTCGCTTTGCAGCATCCACACCTTCGCAGACGTTCAGGAGCAGTCGGCTGCCCTGGAGATCCACTGTCGCCACCGACGCGGGTTTTCCCCGAGCTCTCAAAGGTGATAATTGCAAACAGGCAAGGTTATTTTGTGGGAGTATAACCCAGGACGCAGAGGGGAATAGTATTACCTGGGTCAGTGGGAGTTTCTTGATGGGAGGTGGGATGAAAGCGCAGGGTCTGAAACTAGCATCGAAACATAACGTGGGTAGGTTCTGTCGGTGTCGGGGGTAAATGGAGCAAATTTGACGGAAACTTTGTCATGTAGAAATGAGGCGGTCGGAAAAATCCCCCCAAAATATGTAAGTTCACGAGGTTACAGCAATTACGGAATATGAGACTTGATCCTCCCCAAATCCTCGCGTTTGATTGGCTACTCTGATTGAAGACGTTTCCGACACCAGTTGAAACACCTGTTAAAGTGATATGGAGCGGAAACGTAACGTGGGCTTCCATGTTTCTGTTAAATACTTTAGCAAAATTATCTAATGTGAGTCAGCTGCCGTAACAATGTGGCGACAAATCACAGGGGAAAATAAATAAATAAATAAAAACTTGTTGAAAAGAAGAACTGACAACAACTAACTGACAAGTGACTTTGGCAGCCCTAACTTCATTAAAGAAAAAAAAAAGTAATTACTATCTTTTGTTTGCTCATGTAATAGGTACTTAATGTAGTTTTCCTTGTAAACACACTTGGTTTTGTTAACATTCAGAATTTCTCATCTAAACACATCGTGTGTGTCCATGAGGCCCAATAAACATGTTGAAGCCTCATTTTGGTATATTCTGAAAGTTGCCTTGTTTACACTGATGTGTGTAACATGTTGCCCCCATGTTCATGGCCTGCTGGAGGAACATGTAAAATGGGAACATGGTTTGCTTAGTGGTGCACTATAGCGCCACTAGTGGTCACAAACTACACTGAACACCTCTAGGCGCACTGTCAATCTGCTTTGCCTTAAAATAAAGATTATAAAAATGTTTTACAATGCATGCTCATATGGTTATACGATTTCATTTTCATATTGTGTAGAACAAAACAAAAAGAACATAGTGTTTGGTAAATTTTTTCATCCACCAAACACAGTAGCCGGTCCAACAAAAAGTTAGTTTCAGACCCTGAAACTGCAATTTTAGAGTCGGTTTTGAATGAAAGTACGGAAGTGGTGCTGACTATGGGTTCCCAGAGCAGCCACTTTTGACAGCTATCCACATGCACTAAAATTGAAGCTGTTAACATATGAAAAACTGTGCGCTTAAACTCTGGCTTCGCCTAGCCTTATAAGCCATGCAAGTACAACTCTCTCTTGAGGAGAAGGAGGAGGAGGGATTCAGACAGAGGTGAACCTGGCAGATTTGTATCTAGAAATAGAAAAAAAATCAGATCTGAAGTCAGTCTGAAAAACATCAGGGGATGAAGGAAGGATGGAGAGAATGAAAATGAGGAGAAAATGGGGACGGGACATAGTGTTCACATACTGACTTTGAAAAGAAAAGGGGACAGGCTAGTTGCAGTCAGAACATGCAGAGAAAAGCAACAAGGCCTTTAGTTTGCTATACGGCTCCAATACCTATGGCTCATTCCCTTTCAAAGCTTCTGTATAAGACCCTCTTTCCGCCCTCAGGTCACTGGGTCATGCTTGTATTTTAGCTTGACCCCACTGTCAATTATATAGCTTTTCATAACAGCTATATTGTGAATGCTGTGTTTATTGGTGTGACAGACGCAAACATATAGACAGAAAGACAGACAGAAATGTGTATTATCCCTGTAAATGTGCGTGTCCAACACAGAGTCACACACTCCCTGCGGTGGCTTAAGTTCACAGGGGTTACATAACGGTCAAATACCACGGCAAGGAAAAAGAGGACAATGGCCTTAGAGCTATTTGCACACGCACACACAAACACACACGCGTGCGCACACACACACACACACACACACACACACACACAGTAAATAAAGCTGCTATTCATATTTCCTTCAATCAGATGATGCTGCTGCAGAGCAGCTTCTTAACGGCATTGTGCACAAGCTCAGTATAAAGACTTGCCAAAAATTACATGAAATAATGAAATAATAGTTTAAATGATACCGCTGGGATTTTGAATCTGATTAGCTGTTGTTTATCCTCCCCCAGGCCTGTGTCGCATTATGGAAAGACTCAGCATTTGCCCTAAAGACAGCAACATTAGCGTTTCTCATTAAACCCAAAGGGTACTCCTAGCCATTTAATGGACCCGTTCAATTCAAAATGCCAAGGTATTCCATGATAGTCGATAAAAGATTTCTCTGTGTTGTGGTGCTGCTGCTGACTAAGCCAACACAGAGCGGATTGTCTGTGGGAACGAGCGTCAGCTCGATGGACGGCAACAACGGAGGTGCTCTCATTTTCATTGTCACGGCTCCCAGGTCTGACGCCACGTCTCGTCGACCTTGGATTTTGGCCCGAGCTGATGATGTCAGCATGACCCCGAAACAAGTGTCTGGTCTGGGGAGACAGACAGTGACAGTGGACAGGCACAATGGTCCCTATTTGAGGCCCGAAGCATGTGCCAGCAATGTTTTGCTACTTTGGAATCAAAAGGGACCACGACAATAACTAAGATACAAGTCCAAAAAATGGACTTTCTCTTGCAACAGGGAGACAGAAGAGGGATCAGGTGCAAGGGAGTGACGGTGTAGAGACAAATGAGGAGACAAGCTGATCGAGAAACGGCCAAAGACAGAGAGAAAGAGCAGCTCAAGCCCGGCACAAGTCCAGGGAGAGGAAGCCTTCTTGGTAAAGTCCTCTGGGCAGTGTGTGGGTGGTGGCTGCTGACCCCGGGGCCGCTCATTAACGGCAGCGGAGGCCAGGCCTCCCTGAGTCCCGGGCCATTGTTTGGCCAGCCCAGGTGCACAACCCATTCAGACCACAGGAAGCCCCCTTTATCCCCGCTCCTCTAAAACAGACAGAGAAGCGGTCAAGGAGAGTCAATGTGATCCCGGCTCTGTCTTTTCTAAAGCTGACTTAGACTAGCGGTCGCTCGGCCAGTCAGTCTTTGGGTCCCCATTGTAGGGATCCACAGAGTCATTGTGCCGTGTCCCTCTGTCCTTCTCTATTGGTTTTTATAATATCAAAAAAAAACAAAAAAAAAACACGTCAGCTCTTTTCAGATGCCCTCTTTCCAGCGCACATTATTTAAAAGGAACGAGTGAGATTGAATGGAAAAAGTAAGCATGTTCGCTGGTTGTAAAGGATCAGGTGGGAGGTCTCGCCCGCCGTAAAAATGGCCAGATTCCATCACTTCCTCCACGCTAATTACCATACACTTGGAGCAAGAGCCCTCCCTCCCCGCCTGGGCCCATGCTTCACTACCTCTGACACACACACACACACACAATCACACAGCGAGGTACAGTTGGGAAATGGTTAACACTCCAGCCGTCCCCTGCTGCCAGTGAAAGCCCAGAAAACAATGGAGACATTGTCCGACCAGGGCTAGACTCTAAGGCTGCGTGTGTGTGTGTATGTGTGTGTGTGTGAGTGTATGCACGTGAATGTGGGTAAAGTAGTTTGTGTGCGTATGCTCTCTGACATGTGCATGCTTCTGCCCTAATTTCCCGGAATGGCAATTTAAGAAACATGATGCAAAAGCTTTAATTTGTGCCACAATGGTAAAATCCCTTTATAGTCCGTTCTCTAGAGCTGTTCCTATTTGCTTATCAATGTTAAAAAAAAAAAGAAATCTGTCAAATGACTGTGAGAGGAGATGGTTTAATGCCTCGTGATGTCATGACAACACTAACATACTGTGATTTATTCTAGAAACACACCTGGAGGAGATGATTTACAAAACAATTTGATGACAACATGTTGTGTTACTGGGCCACAGCAATGATCACTGCCTGAATAACAGCAGTTGGTACTGTCAAAGTCAGCACACACACACATACACACACCACTTCCCAAATCTGTCACAGATGTGTGTAAAAAAAAAAAAAAAAAAAACATTTCCACCAGTTTTCAGCTCCTTCCCACTACCAAGCAGCCGTAAAGCCTCTTCAAGTCATCGATGTCAAATTAAAACAATGAACTGCAACTTGACAAACCAGGCGCTCTTCGTGATTTCGCTCTCAGAAGCCGTGTGAGGCATAAAACAAACTAAACATGTTTCTCCGAGTCTCTCCCTCAAAAAATACACATCAATAGGCGGATAAATATTGAATAACTTTCAGCCAATGGCATAAAAGTTCAGCGGCGGTGGGTTTTGAGGCTGCCCGCGGGGTGGTCAGACACTTCAAAAGGTCCTGCGTGGCCCCCTTTGAGGGCATGGCGAACAGGGGGCATGCAACGCGCCCTCAGAAAGACCAGCCTGCGTGAGGTCACTTCCTCTTTTCCCGGCCGAGCCTCCAGCGTTCCACCTCAGCTGAACCTCCGAGCCAGAGACGAGAGCGGCCTGTCTGCCTGTCCGTCTTCGCCCTCATCCCTCTCCTTCACCGCCGACTTCCCTGACAGTTTTCATGTATCTACAGCTATCCATACTCTGTCTTTCTATTGCTGTTTCACCTGTCTGAGGGTCACTTGAACTTCAGATCGTTCTCCTTATCTGGCAGGCCTATCGACGGGTCTTTATCACAGTCAATGCAGACTGCAGGCGCTCCAGGCAGTGAGAGGCCAAAGTGCTTAGGTGCTGTTTTTTTTTTGTTTTTGTGCAAAAGTACCATTTACAGCCCAATTTATTGATAAGGGGATCACATAGTGGAGCATGCAGACCATCATGTAGGAGAGAAAGAGAAGCTGGGCTGATTGAGTGACAACAGGGGTGTGTGTGAGTGTGTGTGTGCGGTGTTAGTACCGGTTTTCCCAATATTGTCTGCGTATTCTGCCTTGTCTATACGTTCAGCAGCCAGTATGATGCAAACCTGGGAAACATTCAATCACACTTGCTCCTCAGTCAGAGGTGGATGGGGGGGAGCAACAATACAAGCCGCATTTCACATTCAATTTGATCACTTTTGCTAACAGCAGGTTGCGTGCCTATGCAGCAACGCCTCTGATCCTACCAGCCTGTGTACTTGATCAAACAAGCCCCGCCAATCAATCTAAATAAACAAATAAATAAACCGCACGGCGCTATAAAACATATTATGGACGTCTGCGCAGACACTAATGCATTGTGAAAAGTGAGGCATTTGAACTGCAACCATTTCACTTCACTTTTGTGCTCTCAAACTTCCTTTCTAAGTGAATGGAGAGGCAGAAGCTTAGGCGGACGTGAGGTGGTAAGTATTTACAGCCATATGACTCATAGCTGGATAAAACCTCAAGTATTTACCTGCAGCTTTTGCTGCCTACAACCAGCTTAATGACTTCATAGGAGATGGGACTCTTTTTCTCAGCGTCTCCTAAAATAACCGTGCAAGAAGAGGCCCCCTGAACTCTGTGGTATAAAAATAACACTGGCATCGCAGGGGAGGATAAGGAGGGCCTGAGCTGGGCTTGTTTTGTTCAGAAGAACACTGTCATCGCCAGCTCTTTGTCTTAAACACAACTTTTGACAGGGTTTCTGTTTCAAATAAACAGCCTTGTCGACTCCTGCTATTTTAAGCAGTGCTTAACTTAAACGGGCAAAATACCAAGAAGGCCTTGGCTTGCCAACTTTTGCTTACTGTTGAACTGGAAAGTGTTTGCGATGGTATTTATTACAGCCCATAAAGCGAACCTAACTGATCAAATGTCACATGCGGCTCAGGAGGACAGGGCAACTTGACGTAATCTGTGTGACAAAAACCTTCACGACCTCTTTGCGAGCTCAACAGCCATGACGACTACAAACTGTGTTGTTCTACGGAGCACATAAACAAAAGGCTCAGCTCTGTATTATTAGCTTCACTAATGGACTACTACCACCACAGGAGATGCCGTATTCATGAGGCTACAAACTTAGAACGCTCCTCCATCTAAAATCGTTAGGCGCTTTTAAAGTTTGCATTTTCATAACAATATGTACAAGATGCACAACTCCCAACACAAGTAACAACTGTGCCAATAATGGCTCAGGGCATTCATGGTCACCTTACTAATTCTGCTCACTGCTCACTCTCATTGATTTTCCTGGCTCGCTAACCCTGCGACCACGTACGCACACCTCCCTACGTTCAACCTCTCCACTGACCTCCTGAAAACTTCATGCCTTTGGCTAACAACAAAGTTCATGTTCAACTGTTCATTCTAGCGCTACTAGCCTCTTAGATATTGACATGCCTGAGGTGGATGCTCTGTTATGTGTATGTACTGCATATGCCCCTATGGCTGTCCAGCCAACTCTGCTGCCAGAGTGCTGCTCTGACTCTATGGATAGGGTAAACAATGTCGAAGGACCGCCCACGCTTCCCTCAAAGACAGTATGTTATCAGTCCACCATTAGGTCATTATCATAAAATAAAGTTGTCAACATGGGGTTGGTTCTCAATAATTATCCAGCTCAGTACAGGGCTAGGCACGGCCTGTCGTTTCTTCCGGACTTAATGACACCACGGCCGGCCAAAGAACAACTTCAGCGGCAGCTCCCAATGCCACCTGCCTGCTGTTCGCTCACTGTCAGAGAAAAGCTTTACCATCTCTTGCTGAACTGGGATGCAAAAAACTCGCATCGTCAAAACTCGTATGTATATAAGGCCTTGCAGGTTTAGAGAAAAATAACTGGGTGTGTTAGTCACTGTGGTTTAAGGGTTAAGGCAAATAAGTAAGTATTTTCTAGTCAAAATATCTTCATGGGAGAAAAGGGGGATGGTTATAACCCTCAAACTGTTTTCAGTATAGGTGAGAAGAAGAAAAAAGGGTTGGTCTCTCTGTCATGAATAAGGGAAGAAGAGCTGGGGAAAGAGGAGAAGGACCGAGCGGAGTGTTACTTACAACGATGTGTGCCGGTGATGGGGACCTGGCATCTTTAAGTGCTTGTCTACTCTGAAGACCTCCTGGTTGAACATCTAGCAGGGGCCATTTCATCTGTAGGTACTGAATGGCAGAAAGGAAACAGAATGGAAAGAAAGAAAGAAACAAAACATGTTAACAATGCAGAAAGCAAAAACCGAAAAAACAAATTAAAAATAAGACAAAAAAAGAGAGGGGAGGGGGGGAGTCGACATTCTTGATGAGTGCATGGGTTTGGAAACTAAAAAACATGGAAAGGCAAATAAAGATCCTAAGGCGGATGGCACATGGGGTGAGAATGGCCTCAAGCATGCACCTGAGAGTTCAGCAGGAGTGCATACAGTAGTCCTGTAAACTAAATTACACATTAATTTCATAAACATACAGCACAATATGGTTACTTCAGTTGCCAGGCTCCCGCTCGGTATGTGAACGAGCACGAGGAACTATTTTATGACAGTTTTGCTGAAAGTAGTTGAAAGGTGATGTCTGCTTTCACTGACTCGCTCTTTTGGAGCCGGGGGACGGGCAGAAGGACGGGGGAGGGGCGCTGCACATGGCTTATGTCTTTAAGATGACCTAATGTCATGGATGTGACCGCTGTAGACTTTAATACGGTTGCCGCCTCAGAAACCATAAAAACGTTAAAGCGTGGAGTCTCACCACGCTCCTCTTGAGGCTAAACCTCCTGACTGCTCCCATAAATGATTGACTTGGCCTTTATCAAAAGTCTCTCTCTCTTTCTCTCTTTCACACACAAGCAGAATGAAACAGATAAGCTGCAACAAGGGTCATGAGAAACATCTGTCTGTGTTATAAACAGGGTGGAGCTCTTATAATTTGATATGTGCTGTGTTGACTGTGCCACCTAAAATGATCTACCTTGTTCATTTTCCTGGAATGAGCAGGGACAGTACTTATTGTCATCCTCACACCTTGAGTCATAATAATTATGACACTAACAGAGAGAACAAAGGTTTTGGCCACAGCTAGATCAGACCTTTTATGAACAAAGGGCCTTGTCTCTGATTGAGTATTTACCACAGTATTTATTTTCAGTATTTATTTTCATTTTATAGATGCGTAAGAAGCTGACACCTTCATCAAAACACAAGCCTGCCATTGTCCAAATCCCATTTTCTCTTTAATTATAGCCTTTGCTCCTGGTCACCTCTAAGAATTACTGTTACTACACTCTGGCTTTACAGCGAATGGTCAGCCTTAATTCCCAGCCAATGTTCCTCTGGTGGTGACCTTGCTCTAAACTCTGCTTATCAATGTCACAGCCACCTGGTTGGAGGGAAATGGGTCACCGCAGCCTGAGCTCCGAGACGCCAGTGCCATTAGGTAAGTTGCTGAGGTTGAAGGCCTGAAATTGTTCTCCTTGTAAGGAGGGGAAACTGGAACGTATATTGGCGCAACAGCAAACACTGTAAGATCAATGACCCTGCTTGCTGCAGTTTGCTATTTTCAAATGATGGGAAGAGTTCCCAGGATTTGCATGCAGAAAGATTTGCAAAGGTAAACCAATTTTGAAAAAAATTACTGTCAAATACCCAAAGACTGAAAAAAGAGCTCAAATGGAAAACCTACTAATTTTTGGAAAAGGAAAAAAAAAGATTGCATCAAGAGACTTTGGGAAAACTTCAGGAGAAACAAAGAAGAACAGGAATGATTATTGGGGCTGACTAGCTGAAACACAGGAGGGTTGCAGGCCTATTTCTTAACCCCGGGGCCAGAGATGCTTCTTGGTAGCCCAAAGGCCAGGTCATGAAAAATGGATATGGTGTAAACCATCTCCAACATTAAGCAGAAGCGTTGTTAATGTATGCTGCTGTATAGCACACCAGCCTCCCCCAAGAAAAGTTCTGACGAGTCAACTTGGCTTTGGATCTTGGCCTCTGATGCAACTGGGACATAAAACAAGTGGTTTAAGACTCCAGTGCTCCACTCTTCCCCCCTTCAACATGTCAAAATAATCAAGGACTCCGGTCACTGTGGTGCGCTCTTCTTCCATAACCAAGCAGTTAAGCTAGACCTCTCTTTTTCCATTGCCTACTCTTTGTTTGTATACAGCTTATTCAGCATCTTCTTATACCTGGGCCACCCACAGTAGAGCCCCTTTACCAAATTTGACTCTCCACAAAATCCTGTTTGGTCTCTTTTCAATTTTTAATTATATTTCATGAGTGACTGAGATCATATGCTTATTAAACCATGATGACATAAGACCTTAAAACTAATGTTACATTTGGTGGTGGCCCACAATCCTCTACCATATGTTGGTGTTCCATTTCAAAATACTTTGGCATCACTACTTGCATAAATCATAATTACTTGCAACCATCACCCAATCCTCGAAGAAACCTGATGAAGTGAGGAGGGAATTACACCATGAGCCGTGGTTGTCTACTAGATGCTCAACAATTTCATGGTGTTGCAAATACATTAGGTTCAGGCTGTTTGTATTGCCATCTAGCAAGGGTGGCCGCTAGTTTGTATGTATGTCTGAGTGCGAGTGTGTGTTTGTGTGTCAGTGCTGGTGAGAGTGAGTGTGTCGCGACCCTTCCTGAGACTGTGTCTAAATCAGTGGTAATTAGTGAAGAGTTCACTGTGGGGTGCCCGCCAGTGGTAGACGCTGGAGGGAGTTATTGACTCCATGTCCTCGGTTACAGCCCCTGCAAGAAAAAAAAAACTGTTTGCTGCCTGGTCTTTCTCCACCACTACCACTCATTTATGACCCCCAGAAGGCTTTTACTGCTAAAAAACTGGGTTTGTTTACGCTTGTTTGTATGTCCTGAGAGTGGAAAAAAGGATAGGTTGTAAAAACTCCAGAGTTGTGGTCTTGTGGGTTTTTTATGGACCCCCCACACTGGGTATTAATTG